>CAJHQP010000337.1:0-209630 GCA_905132765.1 Moricandia arvensis
CGATTCTATCAGGGTCAGAGAATAATAGTTCTTGTCCTTTATTGCTCCTGGTGTGTCTTTGCATGCACCTGAAAACAAAGAAAAGAAAAATTTAGTAACATGAATGTAGTAACAAACGTAGACTAAATCTTAGAAATTAATATAATGGCGATCAATGCTCTCCGGCAACGGTGTCAAATTTGACATGCGTGTTTTAATTGTTCTAGCAGCGTATGAATATCCTAAACAAATCACTATCAAATTAACACACAAATATTACTCTTACCAAAAGAGATCAGGTGTAATACTTAGGGATCGAATCCATAGAGAGCAATGACACACAATAGATTTCTTATTTCTAAAGATTAAGCTAGGTGAATATATATACAGGTTGGCAAACAATCAATTACGGAAATATTTTTTTCAAGAAGTAGAGATGCAATATGGTAATATGCTAGTAATGAAAATATGGAAATATTCTAATAAACTAACTTGATGCAAATGTTAATATGTTAGATCTAGGGTTTCAAGCTTAATGGATTATAGTGGATAAGAAGCACATATATGTAAATATACTAGTACTCAAATATTAATTATTCTGACCCTTTTAACTCCAACTCTCGTATGCGAGCAAAAGGAAAGACCATCGATCGACGGCTATGGCCTGATGTCGATCGACGGTGAAATCATAAGGAAGTGTGAACGAGATTTGATAAGTCCACTAGACTTGTTAGACCAGCTCTCGCATGCGCCTAACAGCCTAGTTCAATGTGGTATGTTCTTGTACAGAACCTACTCTCGTAGTCGTCAATGTCCTACTTTCGAGATCATAGTTAGCTACTCTAGAATGCAAGCATTAAGCACAATTCAATTGATCGATATTAACTTAGCTAGCAATCCTAGTTTTGGGCTAATCCATGATTGCTATCATTCAACCCTAAACCTAGTTGATGATTACTCAGACATGATCAAAGAAAGAATAATAAATGAATAGAATGCATAGATAGAATACTCGGATTTCAATACAAATCTTCCTAAGAAGTTATGAATTTTCTCCTTAAAAAACCTAAAACTATAAATCTGTGTGGGTCGTGTCAAGCTTTGACTAAGCTTGTACTTGCACTCTAAAATACATGAGCATAAATATAAAAAACCATAAAATCTAGGTCAAAACTCGTCCAGAGCATTGTTGTCTTTTTTTCTGAACTTAGGGTTTTTGGACAGTTGTCTGTGAGTTGGTCATCGATCGATGGCAAGTGTGCAGCATCGATCGACCTTGGTCTTTCATCATCAGTCGATTCCATGGTTGTGTTGTCGATCGACGACAGGTTTGCACTTCGACTCCTCCGATGGCCAGCTACGAATTCTTCTCCTCTAAATGCTCCAAAAGCTCCAAGTATATCTATTTATCTCCAAAACATCTCAGGACATGTAAATACTCTAAAACATATCCTAGACACACATAATAGACCCTAAATAGAACTTAGAACATGGCCTAAACTGGTTGTAAATAGGCTATATCATCAGCCTTTTGTTATGCTCCCTGAATGTGCTGGACATAAACTTACTCATTCTCGACACACTCACGGATGAAGTGATAGCGCTTGTATATATGCTTGATGCGGTCATGGAAGACAGGGCTCTTCGGGTTTGCTATAGCCGATTTGTTATCAAGTATTATCATTACTCTTTGGCTCGGTGTCACGGTAATCTCCTCCAAAAGTTTTTGAAGCCATATGCCTTGCTTCACAGCCTCTGTTGCAGCCATAAACTCTACTTCATCTGATGATAGCGTCATAGTCTCTTGATTCTAAGAGCACCATGTGATTAGGAAATCATTCAAGTATAATATGTGTCTTGTGGTGCTTCTACCATCGTTTTCATATGTGTTATGGCTTGAGTCATTATACCCTTTAGGTTAGCTCGAATTTGATTGTCTAAACACGAGGCCTAATGTCGATGTTCCTTTTAAGTACCTTAAGACATGCTTTAAGGCTACTCCATGTGATGTCTTAGGATCATGCATGTACCTACTTAGCAATACAACGCAGAAAGCAAGGTCCAGACGCGTATGAAGTAGGTCACGTAAGCACCCGATCCGTCGTCTGTAGTCTTTCTCATCTAGGCTTTCTTCTTCTACTACTTTTGATATCTTCAGGCCGAACTCCATGGGAGTTTGAACAGCATTGCAATCTTCCATGCCAGTTTCTGCCAAATTTTCTTCGCATATCTTTCTTTAGTCAAGGTTATCCTTCCTTTTTCTTGACACACTTTGATACCTAGGTAGTAAGTCAACAAACCGAGATCACTCATTTCGTAAATTTCTCGACATCTCCTTCTTAAACTCGTATATCATGCCTAGATCGGAACCAGTGACCATTAGGTCGTCAACGTACACAACCACCAAGAGAAGACGTTCTTTATCTTTCTTTTGGTACAAGGAAGGTTCTTTTGAACATCTTTTGAATCTTAACTCTGCGAGGACCTTGTTGAGCTTCTCATTCTACGCTCTTGGGGATTGTCTCAGACCGTATAAGGCTTTATTTAGCTTGTATACCTAATCTTCATGTCCTTTTACTTCAAAACCTTCGGGTTGGCTAACCTATTCAACTTATTTTAGATCTCCATGACAGAAGGAGGTCTTGACGTCTAAGTGATGGATCTCCCATTCATTTGAGGCAGCTAAAGCAATAAGGAATCTGACAGTTTCAATGCGTGCATCTAGCGCGAGGACTTCTTCAAATCAATTCCATGGCATTGAATATAACCTTTTGCCTCTAACCTTGATTTGTATTTATATATGCTTCCATCTGAATTCCCTTTGATTTTGAAGATCCATTTCAAACCAATTTGTTTGGCTCCTGGAGGTAATTCGACGAAATCCCATGTCTTGTTCTTCACAATCGCTTTGATCTCTTCTTCACATGCATCACGCCATACCTTCTTCGTTAATGCTTATTTAAAATCCCATGGTACTTCATTCAAGAGAAGTGAAAGACGATCTCCTTCATCTTCTGCTAGATAGATGTAGTCGTCGAGATAACCATGTTTCTTGCTGATTCTAGCTGATCTTAGAGGTTGTGATTGCTCTGTTTCTTTATCGGGTCCGTCTTCAAGTTGCGGTTCATTGTTATCTTCTTCTTCATCCTCATGGGTGTCATTTGTTTCATTGTTTGCTTCGTTGTTGCTATCATCTATGCCTTGATTCCCATATTCTCCAAACGACACTTTGAACATACCTAGTTTCTCGATCATTTCTTGACCGGATTTTCTCCATTCCCACGTTTTGTTTTCGTCAAATACGACGTCTCTGCTGACCACTATTTTTTTCTAGGAGGGATCAAATAGCCTATACGCCTTGGAGCCGGGATCTGTTCCGAGATATACAAGAGTACAAGACTTGTTATCCAACTTCGTCATGTTTGCTGCCTCTGTCTTGGCATACGCTATACAGCCAAATACTCCTAGATGGCTGATGTTTAGTTTTCGCCTCTTGAAAGATTCATACGGTGTTTGTGACATCAATGTCTTGGTTGCTATTCGATTGATAAAGTAGGTTGAGTGTCTTACAGCTTCTCCCCATAGATAGTTTGGTATGTCCATGTATTTCAAGATGCTTCTTGTCCTCTCTAGCAAGGTTCTATTTCGTCTCTCTACTACTCTGTTTTGTTGTGGTGTGTAGGGAACAGTTAGATGTCGTTGTATACGTGATACTTCGCAATATTTTTGAAACTCCATACTTGTGAACTCTCCACCTTTGTCTGTTATAAGTGTTTTGATGCTCGTACCAGTTTCATGCTCAACTATTGATTTGAACCGTTTAAATTTCTCGAAAGCTTCCCCTTTCTCTTTCATGAGTAGAGACCACATATAACGCGAGTAGTCATCTATAAGTCCGAATATAAACATGTTTCTTCCTGCAGTGGGTGGTGTAATCGGCCCGCAAAAGTCACCGTGTATGAGTTCTAACACTTTTGTCGCACGATATGTAGTAGATTATGGAAAGGGTTGTCTTGCTTGTTTTGCAAGAAAGCAAGATCCACAGGTTTCCTTCTCGACCTTTAGTTGGGAATTCCCATGACAAGTTCCTTTCCTATCATAATTCTCATAGCATCGACTCCAAGGTGACCTAGGCGTGCCTGCCATCGCGATGAATCACTTTGTAGTTGAAGTTGCAAACACTTCGGTTCTCCTATCTCTATTATGGCCATATATAACTGATTCTTGGATCTTGAGGCCTTTATGATCAGGTTTCCATTTTTATCATGAAGTGTAAGGTAGCTTGCTCTCATCTTTACATCACATCCTGCTTCGGTGGCTTGTCCGAGACATATGATATTGCTTTTTAGTTCTGGTAAGAAGTTGACATCCGCAAGGATTTTCTTTTCTTCGTTTTGACTAACAAATAGAATATATCCTTTCCCTTTGATGTCTATTCTTGAATCATCTCCAGAACACTCTTTTCCGGTGATTGTTTATCAATGACGTTGAAGTAGTTTCGGTTTCCAGTCATGTGGTTACTTGCTCCATTATCTAAGAACCATAGTCTATCATCGTCAGTATTGGATTCAAACTCTTTGGGCTTCACGTTTTGTTCATTGAGATAAACAATCTCATGCATCATGAGTCCATCGGCTTCTTGGGTTTCATCTCCATCCTTACTTTCGGTTGCCTCTTTTAGTTTGAGTATTCTATCAAGACTTGACGCGAAGTGTCCTAGTTTATCACATCTGAAGCATGTGATTTTCGAGATGTCTCTATTGTCCCAATATCACCTATCACATCCTCTTCCTCTGACATAATACTGACCACCACGACCACGTCCTCTATACTCTCCATGGTAATAATGATGCCATTAAGATTCTTAGTTGGTATACATGATTTTGTTTTGATTCTCTTGTGTTTCTTCTTCTTCCACACATATACGTTCTTAGAATATTTTCAAACGACCGATGATATCTTCGAAACTCGTGGTCTTTAGGTCTAGTATTTGTTCGAGGGAGGCAACAATATGTATGTACTTTTTGCATGGTAGACTTTGCAAGAATTTCTTCACAAGTTTTGATTCTTCCATGCTCTCGCCCAATGCAGCCGACTTCGATGATATTTCTGATAACTTTCCCACGAAGTCATCAATTTTATCAGTTTCCTTCATCTTCAAGCGATTGAACTCAGTCATTAGGGTTTGCAGTCATCTTCTCGAACCCTATCAGCCCCTAAGTGACGAGTTTTGATCATATCCCACAACTTCTTTGCAGTATCGAGATCCCTAACTTGTAAGATCATTGTTTCTGCGATGGATTGAAACCAGAGAGCCGTTGCCATATCATTTTTATCAATTTCAGTAGACTTGTTCTTGACCACCTCCCACACCTTATGAACCTTGAGTAAAATCTTCGTTCGTATTGCCCATACAGTGTAGTTGGTCATGGTTAACATTGGAGAGTTAATAGAGGATGGTCCTCCATCTTTCTTGCTCGTCGTAGTGGTTATATCGCCCGTTGTTTGTAATAGGTTTTGCTCTTATACCAAATATAAGTTTTAAAGATTGAATAAGATCACAAAATAACAAAGAATCACTCTATTTATTAATTTCTCAAGTTATGCAACATCCTTGCATATACTTATATAGAGATATAGATTTTCTAAACACTCTTGACTTTTCTAGATAACTCCTAAATAAGATAAGATTCCTAATTATAACTCAACTAGGATTGGTGTAGCTTAGCTCCTAATTTATTTTCAAGTTTATCTACAACTTATTAAATCCATGCGGACTTTCCTATTAGGCCCATAACGTACTAATCGAACAAGAAAAAGTTAGATATAGACTTTCATAAAACTAACAATTGGTATCAAAGCGGTATGACAACGATCTACAAGAAAACAAAAATAACTTTTAAGTAGAAATGAGGCCCTTCAAGTCAGAAGAGGAGGTATGTGGCAGAAACTAGTCAGAAGATAATGAACCTATGATACTGTGGGAAAATATTCTTAAAGGAAACCTTGCGATTACTAGTACAAGGTGATGCCAAGATGATTTGCCAAAGGAAAAATACACGATATGAGTGTGGTCCTTAGTCTGATTAGTACGAGGCCTTTTGGGAAGGAGCCCAAAAGTGAATCTATGCAGGTTTGCCTATTAGACCTAAAATGGATAATATCGTAATAATCGAACAATAAAGAGTTGGACATGGGCTTTCAAAAAATTAACACTGGTGGATTTCATGAAAACCCTAAAACAAGAACACAACTAAAATCCACGGTGAAATACAAGGTTAACATTTGATTTATAAGCTGGTGGATCTCATGAAATCCCCAAAAACAAGAACCTAAAGAAAGATAACTAAAATCCACATCGAAACAACTTATAAATACAATAGAAAACAATTTGGAACCTCGAAACTGCAACTAAATCATAGCAAACAAAATCCATCTACACACAAACATAGGACAAATCAATGCAAAGGACTTTTTTAACATAGCAACATAGTGATCTGAATATATTGAAGCTGCTCTCGGCCTAACCTATGATACCATCCACTTCTATAATCGAAAACACTTAGTCTTCTCAGCCCGTATCTGCCGCCGATGGCGTGCCAAATGATACCATCCCCTACTAGTAACCATGAACTATATTTCACAACCTAACAAAAAGACCACTTCATGATCCACACAACTTTCAGATACGGTTGGAACACACTCTCTAACGTCCACTTTACACCTAGATATAATCCCACCATACACCTCCACACAAACAAACCTCGTCGATCGATTCCGATACCAAATGCATTGAGTAAAAACAGCACCGATGAGAGATCATTGCACCCACCACAATTAGAATAATAATTTACTAGTGAAAATGTCAAACACCAAACATAAAGCCTGAGACTCAGATCAGTTGTCTGGGCCCAAAAATCTATAATCTGAACTCATGAAACAAGCGGGAGAATCCAAAAGATACACCAAGAAATCTAATGTAAGCCGTCTACTTCATTTCTTCAAACACCAAAGCGGATATAACTACATAAGACCACAAAACATTGGTCACCAAATTAATCAGAGTTAAACGCTCAGACCAACACTTCCAACACCAAACGGTGCATATTCAGAGACGACGATCATTTTGGGCTAAGTGTCTGCTCCTTAGATGGAAAGACGAAAACACTTTAGAAGGCGGACTTCAGTGACAGCAATGAGACCAGTTCGACACATATAGCTTCCAATGGTGAGGGCTCGTACCACTGACATATCAGAGCACCACTGCGTGCTACCTGTGAAAATCACTCCTCTGGTTTAGCATTCTAGTGGTGTGGGCCTTGCAACGCGTCTTCGCCCGAGAACTGGAGATCAGAACCATTTTCACCGCTCATCACAACACTCTTCCAATTGTTTTACTGTCACTTTAAAAAGTGGAGTAGCTCCCCACTGAGTCATGCGCCCCGCGAGCCACCAAATATCTTAAAGTAAAACTCGATCCGGTGACCCTCTTAGCCCTAAAAGCTGACCTCCCTCGTGAATACCTCTTCAACGTATCACATCTCCCCCAAGACCGTCAGTTTCCGTCACCTTGAAACGCTAGGATTCTCTGGTGAAAGAACTGGTCGGTTCAGAACAGTAAGTATATCGACTTTGAAGGAGGGTAAACGAAAATGAAGGTGAAAATAAAAAGAAAAGAAGAAAGACTAGATGAAGGTCCTTCGACATGGGCGTGACACCGGCCCGGAGAATGCTAATCATTGCTTTGAGAAGTTTATTTTAGTGCTTTCATTAACGATCAAAGTGAACTCTTTTTAATACTGATTAACTTTGGTTATCTTATAAATTATATAAGTATTAAATTAATTTCATAATCAATAATTTTATATATCATACATATTTAGTAACTAAATTAATAAATACTAAAGGAGTTAAAGTTAAAAATAAATTAGTATTACTAAATTTAATAATTTTAAAATTTGTCATACATATTTAGTAGCTCTTATTGTGGAACTGATTTTGAATAATATTGCATAAATAGTATTACAAAAAAATATGAAAATCATTATTGAGCATATAATAGCTTTATATTTTTTTTAATTAATTGAAAATATCTTTAATATAGAGAAATTCTTACATTAAATAGTTTTATCCAAAATATAGCACTGAAGGTCAAAATGATCAAAATAAGTTTAATTAAAGAGATTTATAAACACTAATACCCCTAGAGTTTACTAAGCTAACTTAGGGTTTAAATTTGGTGGAGTTTTGGGGAGTGAGGTTTAAGATTTTTAAAATTAAATAAATAAATACTAAAAAAATAAAATAATTTTTTTAAATACTCTCAAAAAGAATTTTGGTTCAAAATAATAAAAAATTTAAATTCAAAAACGTATTATTTGAAAATAATTAAAAAACAATTAATATTTTATTATTTATTTAAATACTTATGTATAGTTAAATATCTATAAAATAAAAATAGAAAAGTCTTTACCAATTTAATTAAACAACTAGATTTCGACCTGCGCGGTTGCGCTGGATTATTTATATTTATAATTTAGTTTTAAAATTAATATATTATGATTTGATGATTTTTTATTAACTTTGGCTCGCTTCCAGATTTTTTTTGTTTTCGATTTAGTTCCGACTCGGTTGTCCTTTTTGGTTTTCAGTTCAAGAAAAATATTAAAAGTTCAGTTACTTATGAATTTAAGTTTTATTATTTTGGTTTGGTTCAAATAAAAATGTTAGGAACCCGAAAATTTTGAGTTCAATTCGAATGTGTGGTTTTGAATAGAAATACATAATTTTTGTATCTTGATTATGATTTAGGTAACTATATTTAGTTAGTTTATTTATTGTTATTGAATGTCTTTATATTTACATATGTTTAGAAAATCGGAATATCTCAACGTTATATACCAAGTCAGAAAATATCTATTAATTATGTACCTCTATGTGATAAAAATAAGATGTATGTTCAATAGCTATAATCAGAATATACCAGTATTTTTTTTTTAAATACAAAATATTTTTAGTCTATATAGAGATTAGATAGCTATCTTTTTGTAATAGATCGCTATATATTAGTGGTTATTGAAATGAATAATTGATAACTTTAATAAGTTTATGGGAAGAATATATCTCATAGCTTTTGATCCAAATCATAATCTAAAATTACTTAAATCATGTAAGATATATATTTATGAAATTTATATGCAAAGTATGTATCAGAAAAGTTTGGATCTGCATGCCCGCGCATGTTCTCATTTATAAATGTAGATTTGTTTTCTTATGAAAAGTAAATTATGTTTGTTATATTGTGTAAATAATAGTAGTGTTGATTTGTTTTGGTGGCCATTCAATTTAAATTTTGATTTTCTTGGCAGTTAATAAAATTTATAGAATGTTGGTCAAAATATTTCTATCTAAACTTCATTTAATAGTTTTTAAAAATTTGTTAGTGTTTTGAAAAATAAAATTAGATTTAATGGTTTTAGTATTGGATATGTTTGAGATATAATGCGTTAAAATATCTCATATACCTTAAGAATATAAAATAGAGAGATAAGTCTAATGAAATGCCGCTTGGATACAAAACCACTTGTGAGTTACTAATGATGACATAAAAAGAATATTTTATTCTTCTTCATCTCAAGCAAGCTCACAGATTCTCAAAGTTATTTCATAACTAATTGGTCTCATGATAGTTGTCATTCTTAAAGACCAATACGTCAAAGAAAAACCTTAAACAATGATCCAACTTTCATGTCTGTCATGACTTCTTAACCAAACATGTTGTACAATTCTCTTCATTTTTATGCAAAAAGAAAAAGCGTAAAGAGATTCGTAAATTTGACATGAGAATTGTTTCTACATAAGTTGTCTCAGTAAACAGAGATCATTCACCTAAATTTATTAGCTTTTCTATTCCTATATGTTAAGACCTTTCAGGACCAGAGAATGAATAATAAGTTGTTATTGTTCAAGCTCGTTTCTGTCGTTAAACACAAACACGAAATCTTCTTGTTTTGTTCAACCGCGGAATTTAATGTTGCACAGATCACGACCTCACACTCAGGAACTACGAATTTTGCAAGGAATCAAACGAGAACGAAAATAAGAACAGGAGCACACACAGAGAATAATTGATTACCCAGAGTTCACCGATGTGGCTACGTCTCTGGGGCCTGGCAAGGCAAATCACTAACTCTTCCAAGATCACAAGATGGTTGTGACCTAAAGTTGTAACCCTAATACAATCTCCTTTTTTAGGTTCTTAACCCTAATAACACACGAGCCTTGCTTTTATAATTAAGCAAGGTTAGTTACAACTGATAACCGGTTTTAATAACCGTAAACCATTGAGTTATAATAACCCGGACATTAAATCAATGCCCTATAACCCAATTGTCAATCTCGACTTGGTTTAAGCTCCAATATTGTTGATTCTTCATCACCAAGATAACAATCTCCACCTTGATGACTAATCAACTCTATCTGCAATCACCATGTTGCCAACTCGTGTACTTGCCAGGCAAAACACCAAACACCTTAGTGCTTAGCCACTCCGAGAACCCTCAGAGCTGCTTCAAACTTCTTCACAGGAACAACCTTGGTTAATATGTCTGCAGGGTTCTTCGAAGTGTGAATCTTCTCAACAGTCACATCCCCTTGCTCAATGATATCTCTGATGAAATGGAGTTTCCTGCTGATGTGTTTAGTCCATTCATGATGAACGTTATTCTTGGCTACACACAACGCACTCTGCGAATCACACCAAACTGTCACTGAGTCTTGCTCAAAACCCATCTCCTCAGACAAACCTCTCAGCCAAATTGCCTCCTTAACTGCTTCCACAAGCGCCATGTACTCTGCCTCTATTGTAGAGAGAGCTACCACAGGCTGCAAACCAGACTTCCAGCTAATGACATTCCCTCCAGCTGAGAAAACATAACCAGTAATAGACCTCCTCTTGTCCAAATCTGCTGAGAAATCAGCATCGCAGAAACCTTCTATCTTGAAGTTTTCTCTCTTCTTGAAAACTAGCTTGTGATCCTTTGTTCCCTTCATATATCTCAGCACCCACTTAACAGCTGCCCAATGCACCAAACCCGATCTTGACATATACCTGCTCACTAACCCCACAGCATACGCAAGATCACATCTCGTTCCAATCATCGCGTACATTATACTTCCTATGGCATTAGAATAAGGCACATTCTCCATCTCTGTTTCTTGTTCTCCATCTTCAACAGCTTTCAGCTTAAAATGAGAACCAACAGGAGTAGTAACCGCATTAGCATGACTCATGTTGAACGTTCGAAGCACCTTTTCAACATAGCTTGACTGAGATAATGTCAAAACTCCACCTGCACGATCTCTGTTTATGTCCATGCCCAGAATTCTCCTTGCACAACCCAAATCCTTCATCTCAAACTTTTCACTTAACAGTTTCTTCACCTTCTCTATCTCCACCATGCTTTTAGAAGCCACCAACATATCATCTACATAGAGAAGTAAGTAGACATACGTTCCTTCAGTCACTTCTTTCACATACACACAGTGATCAAACTCACTTCTCTTGAATCCAAGTTCTTTCATGAAACTGTCAAAGCACTTGTTCCATTGCCTTGGAGCTTGTTTGAGTCCATACAAGGATTTCTTTAGATGACACACGTAGTTTTCCTTGTTCTTCACACGAAATCCCTCAGGCTGTTCCATATAAATTTCTTCCTCAATATCCCCATGAAGAAATGCAGTTTTGACATCGAGCTGTTCAAGCTCAAAATCGAGGTTGACCACAATCGACAGTAGCAACCTTATAAACACATGTTTTACCACAGGTGCAAAGATGTCATGATAATCAACACCTTCCTTCTGTGAGTATCGTTTAGCCATGAGTCTTGACTTGTACCTTGGATCATCTGTTTCTGTTAAACCCGGTTTCAGCTTGTACACCCATTTGCATCCGATGACCTTCTTATTTTTAGGTCTCTTAACCAGATTCCAAGTCTTGTTCTTTTGCAAAGAACCCATCTCTTCTCCCATAGACCCATTCCACAAATCAGCTTCCCTACTCTTCATAGCTTCTTGATAGTTTTGAGGCTCGCCTGCAACCACATCTTCAGCTGCAATAAGCGCAAATGCTGCAGTAACCTCATAATCATCAAACCTTGAAGGTGGAACAATCTGTCTACGAGGTCTATCTCTGGCTAGCCTATAACTCCCTTGATCTTCTTCATGTTCTGACTCTGATTCTGAATCCTCTGAGCTTTCTTTAGTCTGAACATTTTCTCCACCTGAAACCTCAACCATACCAGCATTTGATGAAGTCTGATCAGTCTGAACCACCGTTTCATGTTGAACAATAACAGGATCTACTGCAACATCCCCTGCAACAGCTTCTTTCTTCAGATCCTTAAACACAACATCCTCAGTAAACAACACGTTCCTACTGACAACAAACCTCTCTTCATCCAACAACCACACTTTGTACCCTTTTGTACCAGCAGGATATCCAGTGAATACACCCTTGATCGCCCTTGGCTTTAACTTGCCTTGATCCTTGTGTATATAGACCATTGATCCAAATCTTCTTAGGTGATTATAACCTGGTTTTCTTCCCAACCACAACTCTTCTGGTATTGGATTATCAATCGCAGAGGCAGGACTTCTGTTGATCAAGTAAACAGCTGTAGACACAGCTTCTTCCTAGAACTCTTCTCTTAGTCCTGATTCATCAAGTAAACACCTTACTTTCTCCATGATTGTTCTATTCATGCGCTCAGCAACACCATTCTGATGTGGCGTATATGCACACGTTATGTGCCTTTCGATGCCTTCACTCTTACAGAACCCATCAAACTCCAAGTTACAAAACTCCAAACTGTTACCCGTTCTGAGACAGCCAACCTTCTTGTTGATTTGATTTTCAACAAGCTTCTTCCACTCTCTGAACTTACTGAATGCTTCACTCTTATTCATCAAGAAAAATACCCATACTTTTCTGGTAAAGTCGTCAATGATTGACAGGAAATACTTCTTCTGTGACAGACTTGAAGTTTGATTTGTGGATCTGTGACAGACATGAACATATCGCAACGCTACACCATAATCATGCCTTCTTGAATGAAAGCTCAACTTCTTATGCTTTCCCATGACACAACTTTCACAAAAGTCCAGAACTCCAATCCTTCTTTTATCCAGGATTCCTCTCTTAGCAAGTATATGTAAACTCTTGATACTGAGATGACCAAGTCGTTTGTGCCAAAGACTTGTTTCATCTTTTGATAGTGGCTGAGTTTTCTTCTGCACACTGCTATTCACTTGCCTTGCAACAGTCTCACCATCGAGCAAGTAGAGTGAGCCACTCAAAGTACCCTGAAGCGCCAGCTTTCCATTTTTGTAGAATCTGGTTTTCCCTTCTCCACCTGAGTGTCTAAAACCAAGCATATCTAGAGTACCAGTGGAGATCAAGTTTCTTCTTAGCTTCGGAATATACCTCACATTTGTGAGCACCTTAACAGTTCCTCCATAGGTCTTCACATTAATCGTCCCTATCCCCTGAACTGCTACAGCATTGTCATCTCCCAACAGCACTTGTCCAGTATTAAGCTCCTGAAACTGATCAAACCAATCTCTTCTTGATGTCATGTGATAGGAACAACCTGAATCGAGAATCCATTCATCCCTATGCCGATTGTCAGACACAGACAAGACATCATCTTTTGGATCCACTACAACAGCAGCCTCTGCAGATTCATCATCACCATACTTCTTCTTACGAGCATAGCAATCCTTCTTCACATTCCCCTCTTTCTTACAGTACCAGCACGTGAGTCTAGAACCTGAGCCAGACCTCTATCTTCCTTTTCCCTTCCTACCACTGCTACTCGACATCTCTCTCTTATCAGGCCTGCCACGAACAAAATAACCATAACCTTCATCTTTTCTCTGTGAAGAACCAGACTCTTTGATCTCTAGCTCCTTTGACCTCGCAGCGCTCGTGACTTCCTCAAGGGATAATGTTTCCCTCCCATACTTGAGTGTTTCCTTCAAGTAATTGTACTGACTTGGAAGTGATTCCATCAAGAGAATAGCCTGAACTTCCTCAGATACCTGCACATTCACACTTGAAAGATTTGAAACTATCTTCAAGAAATCATCAATGTTTTCATCAATTGACTGAGACTCTTTCATCTTGAATGTGTAGAATTTATGTTGCAAGTGTATCATGTTCGGTAAAGACTTAGAGAGATACAACCTTTCCAATGTTGACCAAGTCGATGCAGCGTCCGTACACGCCTCGATCTTCCTCAATACATGATCGCCAACATTCAGGATGATGAGATTCATCGCCTTCTCAGACCTCCCTAACCTCTCTGACTCTTCCCTCTGCAACCTTTCTTTGAACACATCTTCATCCTCATCTTTCTTCATCACAGACTTTGGAATTGATGTTTGCTCCAACAACACATCCTTCAACCCCAACACCGAAAGATGAGCAAGCATACGCTTCTTCCACAAAGAGAAATTCCCTTTGCCATCGAACCTCTCAACCTCGATCCTTGCGTTCGCCATTGATTCAATACCTCAAACTCAGCAACCTTGAATCAACAACCTTGAGCTATGATACCACTTGTTATTGTTCAAGCTCGTTTCTGTCGTTAAACACAAACACGAAATCTTCTTGTTTTGTTCAACCGCGGAATTTAATGTTGCACAGATCACGACCTCACACTCAGGAACTACGAATTTTGCAAGGAATCAAACGAGAACGAAAATAAGAACAGGAGCACACACAGAGAATAATTGATTACCCAGAGTTCACCGATGTGGCTACGTCTCTGGGGCCTGGCAAGGCAAATCACTAACTCTTCCAAGATCACAAGATGGTTGTGACCTAAAGTTGTAACCCTAATACAATCTCATTTTTTAGGTTCTTAACCCTAATAACACACGAGCCTTGCTTTTATAATTAAGCAAGGTTAGTTACAACTGATAACCAGTTTTAATAACCGTAAACCATTGAGTTATAATAACCCGGACATTAAACCAATGTCCTATAACCCAATTGTCAATCTCGACTTGGTTTAAGCTCCAATATTGCTGATTCTTCATCACCAAGATAACATAAGTTCCAAAGATTCTTGTCAAATTCTTAACTAAATTATTGTAAGTTGATATAACTCATTAGAAAGAGAAAATGACTATTACTTCCCAAAGAGTCAGTCATGGTAGGATATCTCTAATTACATGTTGAAGGCTCTAAACATCTTCAGAACACTTATAATAATGAAGCTGCAACGAAATCCAAAGCTATAATAAGCAGTGAAGATATCAAAAGACAAAATTTTCAGAGAAAATAACTAACAACCTGGACGTAAACCAATCTGCAAAATGCCCAAAAAAACGTTGGAGATTTCCCATAAGCGTCTTCGCAAACAACAACTTCCATTCCCTTGTATGTCCAACAAATCACACAAAGCATCTCCCAAAATCAGAATCCTTCTTAGGCTTCTACTCGTCAATTTCAATTGTGTCCCAAAGGAAGAAGAATATGAAGGCTATAAGGAGAAAGTGATGACCCATCTTTTAAAAGCTTCCGACAAACTCGCTATACCTAACACCAAAATCAACATGAGTAATGATGAGATGATTACCAGTGAGACTAATCAAAATTATGTTAATGCTCTACCCCTTTCTCTGAATCTCCATCACTATCCCACATATACAAAACCTATGTCAAATCAGGTTTCAGACTCTTTTTTTTTCATGAACAGATTATCAAATCCATAAGAGAAAAAAAGAATTCAATAATCGTTGGGAAACAAAACTTCGTGTTGGAATAACGGAGAAGGGTTGTCTGGGTTCGTCTCCACTTACATTCCACTGTCTTCTATTTGGTATTAGGTTTATTGTAGTTGAATATGCATTAGATTTCAATTGTGAATTGTACACAATTTCATTCTTAATGAAAGGTTTTAAAAAATGTTATGATTTATTTTAATAAGAGAGATGTTATTAATAAAATTGTCTAGCAATAAACTGAAACATATTTTTATGTTTAGTCACAACATGTTTAATAGGTTCAAATTTAAAACATGCCAAGGTAATTTTAAATAGAATTCTTTTTTAATATAGTAAATTTTGGTCATCTTACTCCTTGTAGATTCTTTTGGTAAAAGAAAAAAAAAACTTATTCTAGGATCATTTGTGAGAAAAAAAAAAACTTATTCTAGGATCATTTGTGAGAAAAAAACTGCATTCTTTTGCAACGAAATTTCTGACACATAGCATTTTCCAAAACTAAAAAGGATCAATAATAACTAATAAGTAAACCTTTTATATCCTTTTTTTCGTTGCGTTGAACTAACGTCGTAATAAACACACATTTCCTCTTTTCTCCCTAGGATTGGCTTTGTATAAATATACATCTTTAGGTTAATGAAATAACACAAACTCATTCAGTCGATAACACAAGTCATCATCATTCATCTCTTTGTCTCGCTTCGCCGTTGAAAGAGTTAGGGCTTCGACTTGTTCGTTATCTGTTCCTTCTTTTTAGTTTACGTCTCTCTCTCTATCACTTTATAATGAAGAACGGAGCCGTGAGAGAGAGGAACACAAACAAGGAATCTAAGAAGGATGATGACGTGAGGACCAAGCCACCACAAGAAGAAGAGACAGAGTACTTTGAGGAGAAACGTAACCTAGAAGATTTATGGAAGGCTGCGTTTCCAGTGGGGACAGAGTTTGAGAATTTAGACGCACTCTACAGATTCAACTGGGATTTCAAAAACCTAGAAGAAGCATTAGAGGAAGGAGGCTTTCTCCACGGGAAGAAAGTCTATGTTTTCGGTTTTGCAGAACCACAACACTTCGTTGACGACAAGGAACAAAAACATCTCATCCATGTCCCAACGGTTGTTGTCATAGACTCAACCGTTGAGCCTTCTAACAAGGTAGCAATCGCATCGATACAAAGCGCAAGGGAAGAGACCATAACAATGAAGGAGATGAGAATGGGTTGGTTCCCTTACATCCCTTTACAAGAAAGACACAAACAAGTTGAGAGGACCAACTCTCTGATCTTCACTTTGTGCTGTAACCAGAGGAGAGCTGCTCTCAGGAACATGAAGGAAGAACGTGTCAAGAAGTTTGAGTATTGTCTTCCTTATTTCTCTAAACCTCCTAGGGAGGAAGATGAGCTTCCGCAGAGTACTGTGGTCGATGTATTGTTCCCATCTGTTCCGCCGATTTTATGTGAATTCGACTGGGAGTTTGACAACCTCGAGGAGTTTACTGATCAAAGGATTGAAGAGGAAGTGTTATCTGCGGAACAAAGGGATGAGTTCAAAGAGTTTGTCAGAGAGAGTGTAAGAGCAGCAAGGAGAGCTAACCGAGAGGCTAGAGATGCTCGAAGGAGAGAGGTTGAAGAAATGAGCGAAGAGACTAGGCAAGTCTTTGAAAACATGAAGGTGTACAAGTTCTACCCTCGGAACTCACCAGACTTGGCTAGAAACATGCAGAAGGTGAGGTTTATTAACAGATACTATGGGAATGCTCATCAAGTCCTTTGATATGTGATCTTACAGAACCAAGTTTAGATGTTTTTGCTTTTGAGTGTAGTCAAGTTTGAACAAGCTTGTTTTCTTAAGTTTTCATTAATGTGTTTTATATTTTACCCTTTGAAGTTTCTTTTTTTAATTTGACAAAAATAAAATAGTGCAACACAAGCAAAAATCATTACATATCTAATACGTAGAAGCAAAGACAAGAATGATTGTTGTGAAATAATATCAAGTAGTTGATAATCAAAAGATTCAAAACACAAAAGAAATCTCTAGAAGAGAGATATATGATTGTGTAAGAATAAAAAGCAGAGAAAGCAAACCGGTGTTGTTTTCTTTTTTCCTTATTGATATCTTTAAAGAGGCTCTAAGCAGTAGATCCCTTGAGTTTCTTGGTGATGGTTGCAATGTACTTGCCTTGGTGAAAAGCTTGCTCTAGCTCCAGCTCTGTTGGCTGCCTCGAACCATCTCCTGCGAATGTTCCAGCTCCATAGGGGCTTCCACCTTTCACTTTCTCCATCTCGAACATTCCAGCACCAAATGTGTAACCGATTGGGACAAATATCATCCCGTGGTGAACCAGCTGAGTTATAGCCGTCAATCTATTAATTACCACACAAAAAACGTTGTTAAGATATAGGCAAGAGATGATGATGTGAAGTATGTTTGGTTGTGATTGATGAGAGAACTTACGCGGTGGTTTCTTGGCCACCACCTTGAGAGCCAGTGCTGTAGAAGATACCAGCTGGTTTACCAGCGAGTGACTGAGTCCTCCAGAGTCCACCAGTTGCGTCCAAGAAGGCTTTGAACTGAGCAGCCATCATGCCGAACCTTGTTGGGAATCCAAAGACAAACCCATCAGCTTCAGTTAGGTCGTTAGGTGTGATGATTGGTGATTCACTCTTTGGTGGTGCGCTCATCTTAGAGAGTGCTTCTTCTGGAAGCGTCTCTGGTACCTGTGATAACAGTAAATCATCAGATTCAATGATTCACATGAATTTTTGTGGCCAAGCCTAACTGCATATTGTGATTTGGAAACTCCTGTGTCACACAACATGCCAACTAAAACTGCAACACATGTTTCTAAATCATCAGGTTCAATAATTCACATGATGCCATAAACAGAGGCCGGTCCTAAGACTATGGGGCTCGAAATAGTTTCTAAATAACAACACATATATCTTTCTTAATCAATCTAGGGGTAAATAATATTAACCACTACAATTTTGGAGCCAGAGGCGAATGTTTCATCTCGCTATGCCAATGACCAGCTCAGCTGGCCATAAACCAGTTATACAAAATTAGAATATAAACTTGCTAAGCTAAATGAAACCATCAGTCAAGATTCCAAAATTAAGAAACATGGAATGGCGATGGTCCTAAAGGATGCCTGAAGCTAATGTTAGAAAGACTTGTCCTTTATTCAAAGAAACACAACAGAAACTACTTATAGACTCAAAACAATTAGTGTTAGAAGGACTTGGTAGCCACTAATGTCCTCCCTTAACATAGACATAAAGTCACTATGTGACTGTGAAAATTGATTGACAATGAAGGAAGGCAAATCTGACCTGCCATAGTTTGGCTTCGACACCTTCAACAGAAGCAGCTCCTTTCCTTATCTCTTCAGCCAGTTTCTCCACATGTCCGTACATTGAGTAGTACCTGCAAATAAAGTCAACGATACTTGTAAAAGTCAAAACTTGAGATCACTTCAAACCCAATCACATATCGAAGTTTATCTAATTTTAGACAACAAATAGGTTAAAGACAGAAGAGTTTGAATCCCAATACATAAATCAAAACAAACAATGGAAAGATTATTCGATCAACATTGCAAAATCAAATCAAGTAGCGACAGTTAAATCAAAGAGAAGCATGACGAACAGACTAAGAAGATTAGATTACATACACGATATACACTTTGGTCGCCATCGCTATATTTATCTGAAGGTAAAACTTTCTTGATGTTTCAACGATCCGAAAATGCAGACGGCGTATATATAGAGAGGTACAAGATGGTCTGAGGTTGAACTCTTTAATTCCAACACCCTGTATGTTTGGTCAAATTAAAATCTCACCCCCATAGTTTTCTTCTTTTTGATTTTGCCACCCTTTTTAAAAATAGAACAATTAACAACTTAATTTTGTCAAATATTTAACTATTTTGGTATAAAAACTAGAGAAATACCATAAAATAACAAGAAATTTTCAAGTTTACCACGTTATTGGTACAATTATTCATCTTTGCATTCATTAAATAGACATTTTCACATATTTTTTTTAAGAGACCAAAGACTCTTAAATTAATTATAATCCTAAAATTCACATTTCAAAACTCTACTCTACCCCGCAACTCTAAACCTTAAGTTTTAAATTAATTAACTCTAGAATTATAAGTTTTTTTCTTTATTAAACAATAAAGGTAAAAGTGGTTAAGGTAAATATGAAAAATGGTAGTAAATATGTGATATATTAACAATTTTCCTAAAATACTACTAAAATATTTTGGGAAAATATGATGATTGTTTTCCTAGTTTTTAGATATTGGTTTTGTTTTTTGATTTTGTAGTAGATTTTAGTTTTCTGTAAAACATAAATGATTATTCAAGATTTCAGTTTTACGTTGGCTTTTGATTTTTACTTTTAAAATTAATAAAATAAAATAACATTATTATTAATAAAAAAAATATTCTGAAAATATAAAACAAAATACTATCATCAAAACACACATAAATTCATTTTAAAAAATACTAGTCCTAATTGTAGTTAATACTAACTAAAATAAAAAGAAATAAGAAATATAGTTCATAGGTATAAAATTGTAAAAGAAATAACAAAAACTAATTTTGCCTGTATAAAACCAAAAGATATCAACAATATATATATAATGTTTTGTAATGATTAACTTCAAATTATTAAATTTATTTTATTGATAAGTTTACATTTTTATAAGTTATTTTGTAGTTTATATCAGTTTATTATTAGGCAAAAGTAACACTAAAATATTCTAAGAAAATTAATAAATAGTTTCAAAAAAATAAATTTTAATTTTCTATAATTTCTAGAAATTTTATGATTTATGTTATAATATAAACCTTAAAATAAAATTTTTTAAAACATTTTAATTTATTTTCAAAAAAATTTCTATATATTAATAAATTTAATGGTAATTTCTAAATATATTATTTCTATTTTATTTTATTATTTTAAATAATTTATTGGATATTTTATTAAAAACTAAAAAGTACATCAAAACCGAAAACTAAGAAATCAATATCTAAAAACTATAAAACAAAAACTTGAAAATTAAAAACCAAAAAAAAAACAAAATCTAAAACCAAAAATAGTTCAAACAATCAACATCTCAATATGTATGTTGATTAGTTGAAAAAACTAACATAGGGTTGGATGCACGATTTTTTTATTTGTATTACGAATAAATGTAAAATTCTTTATGCAACAAAACTAGAAAATTTGGTTTTCGCTCTTGTTTAAATAGAATGTTCTTTAAAAAATTACTTTCGTATATTATAGGAAAGCCATTTATAAAAAAATTGAATGGATAAAAATAATTTTCAGAATAAAAAACCAAAAAATATTTGAAAAACTGCAAAAAATTAATCTCTAGAACATTTTTATTCAAAAAATAGTACACAAAAAAAAACAAATATATCTAAAATAACACTAATTAAAAATAATTTTAAAAATATTTATATTTGAGTTTACTAGTTACAATTTAAGTTTTAGTATTTAGGCGTGGACATGAAATTAAGGTTTAGAGGTTAGTACAATTTAATACTTTTTTGTGAGATGGGTGATATTTAGAAGAAAAAATGGCCTATTTTTTATGAACTTTGAGAGGTGTTTTGGAGATTTGCTCTAAAAGTTCCTTGAAAAATATTAATGGAAATACATTTAATTTAACTTGTAAACCAATGAGATTAAATAAATGAGAAGTTATTCATTAATCACTATTTTCGTATTCATATTATCATGTCATGTGCTGATTATAGCTAACATTTGAAAGAAACAAAACTTGTGGGGCAATTTCGAGCTTTGACTGATATTATAGGGGGTAACATGGTCAACTCAAAACGCCGTCGTCAGTCGCCTGGCTTGGTATTGGACGGGGGAGTGGAGTTGGTGCGGGGAAAATGCAACTTTGGTTTTACTTTATAACATAATAATGATGATATGTGTTGTGTTGCTGTCACCTCCATCATCATGATCATGTTCGTTTCCCTCAAAACTGTGTTTAATTTTAAATATTTATTAACATAAGAAAGAGCTTTACGCTTACTTCTTTTCTCTAGAAGATGGCTCTTCAAAACATGAATTGTAGTGTTTTATATCTATTCAAGTTATATATGATTAGATTACGAATCAATCTTGCACCAAATGGTATAGTCCTATTGGTGTCATAAATGTTTCATCTAAACACAATTTACAGCTCTAAAGTTCAAATGAAAAACACTAGATGAAACATGTGACTAACATGTTTAAGTTAGCCTGAACTTATACTTACTAGAAATATAGTCCCCGCGCAAGCGCGGGGCCGAATCCGTTTTTATGTTTTATGTGTGTATGAGATTTTGTTGTTCGTATCTTGTCTAAATCTTTGTTTTTTTTTTGCGTATTGCATTATTGGAGTCATCACTTCCATTGAGTTCACTTTCATTTGTTATTTCTTCAAGTGAAGTGTAATTTAAGTGTAATTTTCATTAGAAAACCGAATAAAAATCAAGAAGATTACGACATTAAGTTATGTACATAAGATGGTTTGAAGATCACGAAGTTTAATCCCTAAAAATTTTTGTACTACTTTTTGAAAATTCTAATTTATATGTAGAGATGAAATCTTTAATTTGTTTGTTGACATTGAATAATAATGTAACGTCCCGACCGTCCACGGTTAATGGGCTGCCCATGTCCTCGCTCTCGACCCGTGGATCCCATCCCATCTAACGATCGGTTCGTTAATTTTTCCAAAGTCTCCAAATCATTGTTTATTGACCCTACAATCACCACCTGACTTTCCTCGTGTTTTGGATTCACTCGCATGGTATTGTGAATCATTTCCCGATAGGTCATTCATCCTTTCACTATACCAACCTAAGCACGCTTAACTCTGGAGTTCTAAACGGATGTGTGACGAAAAAGGTAAGTCAACTTTAGTGACATAGATAGCTAAATCAATTCTCTTAAGCCTTTTATATATATATATATATATATATCACAGCTCAGGATGTTACAATTCACTTCTTTTCAAAGAACAAAACGTCATCGTTGTGCCCCACGACAGGTCCCAAGTTTCCTCTCGGGTTAAAATCGAAATGACTAACCAGCTCTAATACCACTTGTAATGCCTCGACCGCCATGCCTCATTCAAAATAAGTAAAAATTCCCCATCATTTTAAAAAAAAATCTCTTGTACTTGAGTTGATTATGTCAATTAAATAAACACCGAAGTGAATCTTTTAGCATGCAACATACGATTTAAAAATAAATGTGAGACCCACTTAATGTTGATGTGGACACCCTTAGAAAAGATCAAACTGTAATATTATTATATAAAATTTGGTTTCTAGTTTACAAAATCTCATGTAGCTTAGTTGGTTATGTCAATCATATAAACATTGAGGTTAAGGGTTCGAATCTCATAACATGCTATATATCATTTTTTTTTAAAAAAATATGTGGCATCCACTTAACGCTGACGTGGCAGCATGGGAGAGACTCAACTCTCCCATTATAATATAGATTTCAGTAACAAAAAAAACTTATAATTATACGTTTAATGGTTTTGATTACCATAACAATCACTTAATCTTCATTTGTGTGGCACAAATAATTTGAAATCCTAACTTTTAAGAATCTTTCGATGAGATATATTGTGTAGAAGTATTGAAATTGAGGAAGATGAACAAGTTAACGAATAGGATCCGAGCCCCATGCAGACACCAATATGTGTGCTTAAAAGGAAGGTCAAGGAACCTTGTCCGTCCGATTTTTCATCGACCAAGACAATCTAGCCATTAATTGGATCTCTTCTCGACGGCTCTTGAGCTAATCTAGATTCCGACTTCAAGCCCTTGCATCATCACTCTCGTCATTATAAATGTTTGGTTCTTTTTTGACTTTTCATTTTCTTCATAAAACTACGACTATGCATTACAATTTGGAAATTTCTAACAGAAACATAATATAAAATTACAAGTATACATTATTTAACAAAAAATATATATATATATATATATATATATATATATATATATATATATATATATAATGGTTGTGATACAAGATAAAAATAAATAAAATAAGACGTGATTTTGACCTGTCATCCTATCAAATTAGTATCGAACACTATGGGTACAAAATATTATTGAATGTGTTTTTTTTAGTTTTTTAATTCCTTGGGTGATTTCTACAATAGTATAGTGTGATCAATTACAATGATTATCTATAACCTCAACAAAATGATGCATATGTGGATCACAGAAATTAATTACTTAATGTGAATATCTATATGGGACCAATGCTGGAAGGCTTCAGCCCTTTTACGTTGAATGCTTGAACCATTTATAATATATTTCTTTTTATTGTCCTCGAACCATCTTTTTTTCTTTTTCTTTTGGTCAATGTCCTCGGACAATCGATATTTCATTTTATGTCACTTTGGACAATCTACATTTCACAGTATATTTTATATCATTTAAAACGTCTTGGAATTGTTAGTTTTTATTTAAGCTTTGATTGTAAAGATACTAAAGTTCATCCATGAGTTTAATCCGACGATTACACAAGTAGAAATAAATTTGAGTGTTTAATCCGACGATTACACAAGTAGAAATAAATTTGAGTCCAATCAGAATTTTAAATTAACATTCAATAAATTTGTACTTTAAATTTAATAAAATGCTAGTTGTAGATAAGATCTGCTTGGGGATAACATATCTATTCTCATAACATGGATGTAATAATTTTGCATATTCCTTAAAGTTGCAGAAACCTTCATTGTAATCAACATGGGTGACGTTCAACGAAATTAATATATATACCAAAGAAATGTTAAAACGGTTTAAGATAAATAAAATTTGATTACAAAAAAAAAAAGATATCTTTAAAATAAAATGTCAAAGTTGGCTTGTGTTTTAAGGATGCTTAGCTTTTTCACCCTGGTACTTATATGATGTTCAGTTCTGTCCACCCCTGATTTTGCTCATATCCCGTATAAACAAAGTAACCGTCTTTTTAAAGCTTTATTGACCGAAGTGTCGCTTAGATACGTACATGCATGATTTGGTCTTTTTCGCTGGATCTGCATGGCTACACGAATTAGGCTACATGATGAATCACTCGCAAGGTGCAACAATATTTGCTTTATTAAAGAAAATTAACTAATGACAAAGTAGAACTATGATCAAGTTGTTGAAAATTAACTACACTCAGAGATCTAATTATTACATGTGGACTTTGAGTCTTTGATGAGTGATGTGTTTAGACGTTTTTTCTTAATAACTTTAGACGTTTGTTACAAAGGTTTTATTGTTTACCCTTCATCTGTGTTTTTGTAATGCGGGCTTTTAGATGGAAATCAATCAACAATAGGTAAATGAAAAATAAAATCGAAAACTTATTTTAAACCGTTTACAGGTTAACAAGAACTTAAAATCCATAGTGTTGGATCTGTGGAACCCCAAAAAAACTATATATGTAGATAAGTTGAATAATAGTTGACAGAAAAGAGGATAAGTCGAATAAGAAAAATTCATATCAAATGAGAATTTACGTAATATTTGTAGTGCTCTGTGTGAAGATAAGAACTTGATGAGCAAGTCTTAGCAATATTCAAATGCTAACCAAAGAAGAACTCAAGTTAAGGTAAGGTTTACTTGGGGTTGAGTTAGTAGACTTTGGACCACAAAGAGAAGCTTTACTATTGGTATATAGTACTGAGCACAAATCAGGACAGCTTGTCTCTATGCGTTTGGCCTTATCATAATTGTAAGGGAGGATGCTTTTGGCGTTTGGTTGCTGCACAAGAACCAAGGTTTACTTCATCCATAAATAGAAGCATTGGTCGAGAGAGAGACGGTAGAGCAGAAGTGAGAGTGTGTGAGCACACAAGAAGCCCTGTAAGGGTGAGAGAAACAAGATGTGAAGGCGTAAGCCTTGTGTAGTTTCTAAGAGGTTTTACAGAGTGGTTTCCTTAGCTAGTGAAGAATTATTAGGAGAATCACTTGTAACCTCTTGTAATCTCTTTGTTCTAGTGGATTCCCAGCATAGTCTCGGCGAGATGTAGCGACCCTCTTTAATGGGCGTGAACTCGTTAAATGTTTGTGTGTTCTTCTTCTCTTCTCTCTCACTCTCTTATCCCAAGCTCTCATACAAAGCTCTTTGTTTCATGTTCATCTCTGCATAAATCTGTTCTGCATCTTTAGGTTATCACAAATAGAGT
The DNA here is from genome assembly GCA_905132765.1 of Moricandia arvensis. NCBI lineage: Eukaryota > Viridiplantae > Streptophyta > Magnoliopsida > Brassicales > Brassicaceae > Moricandia > Moricandia arvensis. The sequence goes on from CAJHQP010000337.1 coordinate 25,999, forward strand.
CTTGTCTGTTGAAGGAAATCTTAACACTCTGAATATCCCATTCCAAGTAAAATGAGATATAAAGTCCATACAAGTAATAAATCACGAATCAGTATATGTGTACCACTACAAGAGAATTGCTCATTCTTTTTGTCTTGAAAAATTGCATTGAAAATTCAGTACGAATTTCTGATAGCTTCCCGACAAAAAATAGTGTCGATAAAATTCTTCGTGAATTTTTCGGGAATGTGTCAAAAAATTTTGATAGACTTCCGATGAATCTCATCCGTCAAAAATAGTCTGTTAAGTATTTGTCAAACTTTTTTAAAAAGAACTAAAATTAAAAATAAGAAATTAATATTTCAATTTTCATAATTAAATAAAATAGCAATATTGTTAATAAATATAAGAAATATAAAAAATTCATAATTTTTAAATAAAATATTATAATATTTATCTTTAATCTAAGAAATTAAAAGTAAATCCTAATTTAGCAAATTTATAAATTATATATTAATTTTAAAAAAAAATATTAAACTAAAATTAGATTAAATATAAAATATAAGAATAAATTTAAATGATAAAAGGTGTTGAAGTTTTGTAAATATTTTGGTTGATAAAAATACATATTTAAAATGATCAAATTTAGCAATACAAACATTTTAATATTTCTTAAAAAAAAATCAAATATAAATTTTATATTTAATAATTTAAAACGTTTTCAAATTTTTTTTTTAAATATACTATTGCTATTTGGTAAACCTTTGCAATAAAACATTTTAAAATATAAATATATTTTAAATAAAAACGTTTTAGATACTATTTATAACTTCTAAAAAATAGTTCTAATTTTTATATAATAATTTCTTCTTTAAAGTAAAAACATTTCTATAGTAAAACGTTAAGAAAAAAATATTCAAAACGTTTTTAAAATATTTTTAAATAAATTAAATATGAAATATTAAATATTAAAATATTGTATAGAAAAACATTTTTAAAAGTTTCATATACAATAAAATAAATCTAATACTAACAAATATTAACACTTTTTTTTTGAAATGAATGTTAAATTTATTCAAAACAGAAAAAAAAAACCTTTTGTTTACATTTACAAATGTATCATAAGACAGAATAAATGACTGATTTTAAAAAAAAAAAAATCTATCTACGATTTGGATCTGGTCTTGTAGAAAATCAGTATCCAAGCCCCCAATTCAAACGAGTATCACCTTTCCTTTGTATAGAAGAAAATATGTTTCCGATAATTTTATCTATAAGTCTGATCAACTTTGATGGAGGAGATGGTTTCTCCCCGTGTCTACTTACATTCCTCTCCATTCATAAAGCATGAATTGTGGATTGAAACACATACCAAAGCATGAAATGGGAATGATATCAAGTGCTGAGTCTGTGATCTTTCCCACCAGATCAACCCAAACATTCGTGAAACCAATTCCCATAATACCATTTGCTATGTTCTGCTAAACTTCAGATGAATAGCTACACTCAAAAAAGCAGATGACTTCTTGTCTCCAATGGTTCATTACATAGAGTACACGCTATATTTTTTGATACCCCCCCCCCATTGTTGCATCATATCCCCTGTAGATAGCCTATTATGCATAGTTATCCATGTTAAGAAAGTAACTTTAGAGTTGAAGAAGTAAACCATACCCTTTTACTCCAATTACATTTTTCATCTTGGGTTCTTATAATATTCAATGTAACTTTCGAGGAGAACGTTATCTTAAATTTGTCATGGCTAGCTTTCCACAACCCTACAGCCTCCTCCTGAGACGCTTTCTCTCTACACTTCTCTATTTCTTCTTCTAATAGATTTATAAGAGGTAATATGTGTCTCCTCATTCGGCATGAAATCAACACTTCCTCAACTGTGGCTTTTGCTTGTATACCCAAATCAATATAACCCCTTGATCCCACCAGATCCAAAATGCAACCCAACGGGGACCCAAGCATTATGCAAAATGAAGTAGATATTCCATTATTCACACTGACACGATAAAAAACCTTTGCCATAGCTTGGAGTTTAATAATTTTTCCTCACATCCATGAACCCGCCTGTGTGTTATCTCTCACCATCCAAATCGACCCTTACGAATTAGTGTTGGATCTGTGGAACCCCAAAAAAAACTATATATGTAGATAAGTTGAATAATAGTTGACAGAAAAAAGGATAAGTCGAATAAGAAATATTCATATCGAATGAGAATTTACGTGATGATGTTAGTAATATTTTTAGTGCTCTGAATATCCCACTCCAAGTAAAATGAGATATAAAGTCCATACAAGTAATAAATCACGAATCAATATATGTGTACCACTACAAAAGAATTGCTCATTCTTTTTGTCTTGAAAAATTGCATTGAAAATTCAGTACAAATTTTTGATAGCTTCCCGACAAAAAAGTAGTGTCGATAAATATTCTTCGTGAATTTTTCGGGAATGTGTCAAAAGTTTTTGACAGACTTCCGATGAATCTCATCCGTCGATTCCGTCAAGTATTTGTCAAACTTTTTTTAAAAATAACCAAAATTAAAAGTAAGAAATTAATATTTCAATTTTTTAAATTAAATAAAATAGCAATATTGTTAATAAATACTCCTACCCACTTTGTTAGGAGTATTCTCCTTAACATTGTGAGCTCCTTCTCGATACACCTTATGATTTGTTTTTGAGCTGCGAGGCAATTTCTGCCTTTGAACACCAACTGCACCCTTTGTGTGTTGTTTCTCTTCAACTCTTTCACATATGTTTGATTATACTTTCCCTTATTCCCTTTCCTTTACTTCATCCAATTTATCCTCATCCATATTCCTTTAGGTGTTTTCCTCTTACTTTCCCTTATTCCCTTTCCTTTACTTCATCCAATTTATCTTCATCCCTATCCCTCTGGGTGTTTTCCTCATCACCCTCTTCTTTTTCTCCTTGATTTTCTACTTATGTTTTCTCTTTCTCTATATAATTTATCTCCTTTCTTTCTTCTTGTGAAACATTCAATGCAGAAAATTCTGAAAGAATAATAATTCTCACTTCCCCATATTTCAACTCACTCTTTTGTTTACTTGAACTTCTACTAGCTTTCCGTGGTGTAACCTCTCGCCATTCGTTGCAAATCTGACCTTCTTCAATTTCATTCTCCTCATTCACCTTTTCACTTCTCATCTTCATTTATGTGTTATCTTTATTCTTTTCTCCATCATTTTTAATTTCATTTTGCACTAAAATTTGAGCTCCTACCTTCCTTCTTATTTTCCTCTCAATCCTGAATTTTCACTCCTTGATTTTCCTTCTTCTTCTGCCCACAGCTTGTATCTAAGTGACCCCATTTTTGACATCCACATTGCAAAGGCAGCCACGGCTACGTGAACTCAACACAAGAAACTATCCCCTGGATTGTAAAGTTGATTGACTTTGGAAAGTCCTTTGTTAAATCTGCATTAACAAACACTTTCGCAACTTCAAAAGATGTACACGATGCTGTCTCTGGATGTAGTCGAACATGAGCTCCCACTTCACTAGTTATAAAACTCAAGCCCTCCCACGAAAACATGTTCATAGGTACCTTTCTGAGATGTACCCATAACGACACATAAACCTCTTCTAGAGCTGATTCTTCTACTATTGGAGTACATTTGGAAACCACTAATGGGACATCCGCTATATTCCACATTCCTCTCTTCAGAATTCTCTGTCTCACATGGGGATTCGCAATCTTGAACCTCATCGTTTTTAATCCATCTCTATGACATCAATCTTCTGCAATTTATCCCTAAAGGACCAGTTCTTGTTTAGAATTACATGTGTCTTTGCTACATGTGGAGCTGTATCAAGAAACTTTCCCAGAACAAAGTCTTCCCAAAGAAGTGATGCATTTTTCGAGACTTCTGCTTGACATTCTATTGATGTTTGACCATTCAGATCTGAAATCTCCACTTCATACTTCCTCAATCTCTTTTTCTGCGCAATTGAAGCCCAAGTTGGAACCGATCTCGATTCTCCCGTCGTAGGATCTCCCGGAGCCTCCTTGGTTTTCATCACGGCAGCTAGAGAACTTTTGTTGTGATCGTAGATCGGTAAAAAAAACCTTAGTCGCCAAAATCGCCTATTTCGTCGTCTCTTGTTTTTTTTTTCCTTTTTCGTCAAATATTAACATTAACCATAAATATCACTTCTAAAACTAAAAAAATCATACACAAACAAAAATATTCTTAAATTACCATTCAATCTTAAATCTAACTTCAAAATCCCTAAAACTAACTTCCAAATCACTTAAACCAACAATTTAACAAAGGTTTATTCTAACAATCACTATTAAATTGAAAACTTACATGATTTGGAATGATTTAGGGAGAGGGAGATTCAAATTTGGGAGAGAATGGTGAGAGAGCGAGATAAAGAGAAAGAGAGAGAGTTTGTATGTTCTTAGAAAGAGACACTAATGAGGAAGAACTTTTCGGAAATATGTATTAAAAAATTTTGAACGAGAACAATTTGTTGGGAATTCTACTTTCACGTGGTAAACAAATTTTTTGGCAATCTACTTTTCTGGGTCCTATTTTATTGTTTCCGAATGGAATTCAAAATTTTATTATCTTCACACACTATCAAAAGCATATTAAAACAATTTTTAAAATTACCAAGTTAATCATTTGTATAAGCATATATAATATTATCTTGATGTTTATGATTCAGTCGAGTTACCTTTAGGTAGTGATGTATTTTTAAAAAAAAAAAATATCGAGTGTTTACTACTTCTAAACTTGTTTTAATAGTTATCATATGATTCAATAATCTTTTTGAGACAATTAACCCCTATATTGTTATATTGTCAAGACCCAAAATTGATATCCTTCGGATTTTTGCTTTCGTCTGGAATTTCCGAAGGATTCCCTAGTGATGGTTTAGGGTCAAGAAAAATTAAAAACACTATCTTGAATATCTGATTATTTTTTCCATTGGTATAAAAAGATTAATATGTTCACACACTATCAAAAACACTTAAAACAATTTTTAAAAACATATTGATGAATCTGTTAATCGTTTATATAAGTTTACGTAATATTACCTTGAAGATAATGATTGAATCAAGTTACCCTTAGGGGATTATTTTGAAAAAAAAAAATTGAGTGTTTACTACCTTTAAACTTGTTTTAACACTTATCATACGACCCGATAATCTTTTTGACCGTTAATCCTTAAATTGTTATATTTATTAGATTCTAAATTGGTTTTCGACGGAAACTTCTAAAGGATTTCTAACAAAATTCAATTTTTTGGTATCTGTCGTGGATTTGTTGGGAATTTCCGATGGATTTCATTTTTTTCTTCCAACAAGAATTCAACGGGAATTTCCAATAGATTCAAGATGAAAGTCAACCTTTTTGTTTCGTCGAAGTTTCCTTGGGATTTCCCTACGTTTTTCCGGATTGGGTTCCATCAAAAAATCTCATGTTTTCTTCATTTCTTGTCATGAACAGTCAACTAAGAATAGATTTAGTTTAGATATCATTTTAAGATCTTTTTTATGTCGACCATTTTAATATATTTTAAAATTTAGAAGGCAAAAGTACAAGTGAAGAAGTGGTGACACAACATCGCCGGCCAAATCCACGATTTGTCCAAGCCTCACTGCCGGTCTCAATAATCTTCACTCATGGGGTTTTCAGTCGCCATTGCCTTTCTCTGGTTGCCCTCGCCATATTCAAACCACTAGAGAAACGTCGTTCCTTCTTCGATAATGAAACAAAAACATCTGACAACCCCACTAAGAATTAATGGTTAAAAACAACGATATTACTCCTAGGGTAGAGAAAAGCAAACATGTAAATTAAAAAAAAAAAGAGGAATTAGGACCTTAATCCCATCTGGTTGCCTTCCGATCAACTATGATTGGTTTCAAATTGCTATGTGAAGAGAAATTTCAACCCAAAAACATTGATAAGAAAAGGCATTGAAAATGTGCTGTATTCTAGATCGAAAAATACAAAATCGACCAAAGTTTATTCATTCGAACTGAAAACGAAAGAATTCGTCTCAATAGGAAAGAAAATTCAATAAAAATCCAATCATATAAAAAGATAAGGAAAATCAGAGTTTTTTTTACAAAAAAAAAAAAACATAAGTCACCGGAAATGAAATTCCGATGAAACGAAAATTACCCTCTCTCTGTAAAAGATATATAAGAGAGAAGAGAGAGGAGTGTGACCATGTTAAGTCCTCAGTTTATAGTTATTGATGTATGTAGTACCAGAACAGAATTAAACTGATATAGCTATATATGTTTTTTGATATTAGTATTGTAGTTCGAGATATACGGATAAAAGTTTACCAATCTCATCTATGAAGTATGATATAACAAAGACTTGGTCAACCAAAACTACTAATGTTTTTCTTCTGTCGAAAAATGAGTAATTGTAGTAGTAATATAAGATTGAAAAATTAGGTGATCAATCTACCAATTTCTATATAGAAAATTAGTATATTTCTAGTATTATTTTTCTCTTTTCTGATTATCTAATTTTCAAATTACTAATGGTACAAATTTTAATTTTCAGTCAACCAATGATATTAACCAAAATAATCCAAAACTGTTTAAAAAATTGTTGCATTTTTTAACTCTAGAATTATCTTATATTTATCAACGTTCACAAGTCGAAGTTAAACTGAGGATTTGCATTTGGATATAAACTATATTTTCTCAAAGATTTTTCCATATATCAGTTTTATTATAATAATATATCCAACAATTTAAATAGTAAAAAAAAATAAGTCAAAAGTCTCTGACAAAGAAAGAAGGAATCTATCTTATTAACTCCTGAACGTTCGATCACCAAACTCCTCCTCAATGGCCTCCGTGACAACACACCGTGACGCCTCCATCAACTCAGGACTAAGCCTAAACATAAGCACACAAAACTCCATCTGATTCAACGCGCCGTCTCTATCGAAATCCCCTTCCTTGATCATACACCTTACATCCTCGTCCGTCAAGTCTCCGAGCCCAAGAACCGCCGATGCGTTTCTCCTTAAGCTCTCGAAAGTGATGATACCTCTGTCTCTGTCCATGAGCAGCTCGAACCCTTTGCAGAGCTCGTCGATGAGACCTTCTCCTCCGAGTTTCCCGGCCATCGCCGGGAAGAAGTCGTGGAAAGGGGGTTCTTGGTTTTGTTGATGGGTGGGTCGGGTTGAGGATTTAGGAGACGCCATTAGAGTGAGAAAGTGATGATTTTGAGAGATGGGTTTTTGTGTTGTGAGGTTGATGAAATGAGAGTTGTTTTTTTTTTATATAAGAAGGGAGAGAAGTTTGGGAGTTCCGAGAAGGAACATCCATGGAAGACAACTAAGCTACAGGTAAGGGACGGAGGAACATCCAATTGTTTTGGTTTGGTTTCTTCTTGGAAGGTCACTTTAAGGTTATAAATGTCATTTTGGTTTAAGATGGGACTGTTCACACGGGAGGTGCGTTGTGTGAAAGGCGGGGAATGGAGGGTAAACTCGTCAGCTCTGAATGTGAAGTTTCTGTCTTTATTAAAAACTCGTTAGGCAAGTGACACTTTGATTCCATTGAAGAAGGAAAGTTCTTTAAAACTATATTTGAATTGTTTTAGTTTCTTCTAGTTTAAATCACACTGAAAAATACCATAGGTTTGGCCGGTTGGAAAGGTTAGCGCGTAATACAGTGATGGGGCACTCTTTGTTTTAATTTCCTTTTTGGTTTGATTTGGTTTAATAACTTAAAACTGTGTTGCATTCTTTTCTTTAAGAAAATGTGTCTATTTTCCAAAAAAACTGGATAATTATATTATGAGATAATGAATAAAATAGACTTTAAAAAAATTTGTCTCCAAAAATTTCAAAAAAAAAATGACTAAAATAGATTTTATTAAAATGTATAAATATACATTTATACATGTATAAAGTTAACTAATCTAAATTTAGAGTTTAGAGTTTTGGGGTGGAGTTTTGGAGGTGAAATTTAAAATTAAAAAAATATATATTAAAATTTTTAAAATAAAAAGTTCTGTTTTAGTCACTGTTTTTCTTAATATTTATTTTGTGACAAAAACTTCGAAAACATCTATTTGAGAGATTTGCCTTTACACTATTACTAATTATGAGAATTATTAAAGACAATTGTACAATTGACACCATTACAAGGATTCATGTATGAATGTATTACCTTTAGTCGTTTTATTGGATATACGTTTGATGATACTCTTTACGCTATGAGTAGATCTCCTTTAAGTTTGTTGTCTATTAATTTGCATAATTCCTTATTTCTGAGACTCGAAATCCATATTTTCTATTATAAAAACATTAATCAATTTTAGTCAAAAACGTGTATTGGTTTAGATTTTATAAAAATTCGTCAATTCACTTCTTAAAAACGTACCATAACATCACTAAACTTAAAGAATTTACAAAGTCAACACAATTTTCGAATTTACAAAATCGACACAATTTTTGGTTATATTAATGAACGACATCACACTTATTTGTTTATAGAAGTTGTATACATATAATTTGTGAATACCTCATATAGTTGACAATTTTTAATGTATAATAGACTTTCTAACAAGAATTTTCTTTTAAGTGTTCGAATGGAAGAGTGGGACAAGTGCACTTCTTCCGCATTTGAAGTTTTCCCGCACTTGCAGTTCTCCTGCACTATTTTTTGCTATTTACGTTTTTATATCTATAAAAGCAGTTCAAGCGGGAGATCTACATACAGTTCAATATTTTCTGTCTTTTTGTGAAAAAAACAGGAGATTTGCATGCGGATCTCATCCGCTAACATTTGATGGTGTTTTTCACTAATAAATGATTATGCTACAAACACTAATTTTAAATATATTTATTTGATTTTATAAATAATATATAATGATTAGTTCAAACAATATAGTTCACACTAAATACTATTTGTGTCAATTTTAAAATTATAAGCATAACATACAAAACACAATGTTTTCAACAGAAAGATATAAATATTTTAGAATTTCAACAAAGAGTTTAATATTAGTATTCTGCCGGTTCTTTAAAGATAATATTGATCAACTAAAATGAAAATAGAAGAATTACAAGCATCTTATAAAAAATTCAATAAACATTTCGGCTGATCCTACAACTTCTAAGATATTTATTTTGATATTTTGATATAACCTTTTATTGTTTGAATATATGATCTATAGTTTTGAACTGATTTTGTTATTTATAATTTATAATAAACTGTTTGATCTGCATCTCTTCTACATGATTCGCTTGATCTGCACTTGTCTCACTTGATCTGCACTTGTCCCACTTGATTTGCACTTGTCCTGTTTGATTTGCATGAACCGCTCGATCTGCACCGCTCGATCTGCATTTACTAAGTTTTATTGGTAAGTAAAACAAAATAGCACAGAGCTATAAACGAGGGAGTTGACACCCTCTTCGAAATTTGGTTAGATGAACATAAACTTTAGTGAAGCTCATATAAGGGCAAACTTAATGGTAAGTTCTTAAAAAAGGTTCTGGCCACATTTATATTAATTTTTACTGCATATTATTTATTTGATGAAAAATTAATGTTTTTTGAATACTTAAACCACTAATACTAAAACAGCACGAGATGTGTAGTTTGATAAGTTCTTAAAATATACACCACGAGATACTTATTTTTTTTTCTCTCCTATTATCTTAATTTATTATTTTACTAAGAACCTCACTTAGAACCACTTAAAACTACCGTTGGAACTGCTTTAACATTTTTACCACTTCTTTTCGAGTTTTTCTTGCCGATTTACCCTGCCGACTACCGTTTTAGTAGAAACAATACTTTTTAGTTTCACCATCACAGAATATAACTATATGGGTGGGAGACAATTGTCTCGAAAATAACACGTTTACAATTTCATAGTGACTTCTAGTGGAGAAGGCTTTTTCTTAAATTATCTGGGTGCAGTTATGAATTATTATTCCTGATTTTTGTCGCTTATTGAAGACAATAATATGTTACTAATCTTACTTTGACATTATATATGGTGGACATAATATTCCACTTGGTCTGCTCGTTCTATAGCATGCCTTTGTTTTTAGTCTTACTGTCGATAATCATCCAACCAAGTCTTTTCCTAATTCGATAACCACTGCCATTATCCATACTTTACTCAGTGTTTCAGCCCAATAATGGTTTCGTTTGTTACTCATTATAATAAAATTGAATGCATGAATGAACCACAATCGTAAAATGAACCGGATTCAAAGTAAGAACACTGAATATTGATTGTTGATCTGGTCAAGTCATAAATTTTAGTTAAATTATTTAATCCGACCAACAAGATCAAGATCTAAATCAATTACATCATTCAAATCTTTCAAAAACAAACAAATATTTAATAATATTAAAAAACCAATGTACTTTGTTCCTTTTTTGTTTTTTTTTGAACACAATGTACTATGTTCCTTACATTTAGACTTTCAAAAATATCAATGACTTGACTTGTCATTTTCCGGTTTGAACTCTTATCCATTCCGTTACTACTACACCAAAGACTATCATGATCAGCAACTGGAAATAACCTATGGTTTGTAGGCAACGCAAAGGCTCTTATGATGGAAGTATGTTGTGATAGAATCCTACGTACTTGAAGTTCAGTAAATATCGGTTAAGGATTTCTATTACTGAATAATATCCCAAGTTGTACCAATAACTAAGTAAAAACATGGTCATTAACGTTTCACATGGAACAATTTTATGGAAGACGCGTAAAGAATTAATTCCAAAATCTTAAAAGGCTTGGACTAGTGAGAAAGAAAATGAAATTGATACCATGGGGCTTGACATCTTTCACAGAGTAGTTCTTGGGCTAAAACACAGCAAACATGTGGTTTATATATATCAAACTCTTTAGGCGTTTTAGTTATCAATAATTATTTGTAGTGGTTTAGTTTATTCTATTTTTTTTCAAGATGTTGGGTTCGAAGATCAAATATGCAAATTTTCATCTTTTTTCCAAAAAAATGTTGTTTTAGGCAACCATTTCTATTGCTTTAGGCAGAAATTTATTTGGGCCAGGCCTTCCAGTGATCTACCACGGCTAGAAGAAATGTAAGGTCAAAAGGCTGAGAAGAGTAATGTGAAATTAGACACAAATGACATATTGTGGACTAAGGTTTATGTAATGGTTAGTGGTGTGTAAGAAGGGGGACTGCAAAAAAAATTTGCTAAATGTTTAGAGGACTAAATATTTAAAGGAAATGTTGTAATTTGAGAAGTATTTAAAGAAGGAAACAAAAAGTTTACGAATATAAAAGTTTCAACACTGATGTAGAGCATTGAAGAAATAAATAAAAAACACAATGAAAGAATTTGAATGTGCCGATCGATAGGAGTAAGGAATTACAAATGAAAATATAACAAATTCGAAACAAGGGGAGTACCAAACAACCTCATATAAAAGCACAGGGAATTTGACCATTTGCAAGTAAGACTTTACTTCTATAAAATTATAACAAAACGCCTTCCAACAAAGGTTTCTAACTCGACATTTGTGAGTTGATTTGTTTTTACAGATATTAGTATCTGTATTTGATTCGTTTTTTTCGGATAATGCACAATAATATTTATTCTGATTCATAGAATCACGGATATCTGGATTTTTCGGTTTGAATAGAAACAAATAAAAAATTAAATCAATATTTAAGGATATTTTGGCTCGGCCCTACTCCAAATAGCCCCCCCTGCGTACTGTAGTTTGTATTTAGTAGGAAATCGTAACATATAACTTGCGAGAGAAAATATGAAGTAAAATTTTAAGGACTTAGATGTGAATCATGTGTGTACAAATTAAACAAAAGGCTTCTTACAAAACATTAAAAAAAAAAAACCTAAACTCCATCACTCAGCAGGTTCTTTTAAGGCATGTGGCTCTCAAATGAAGACAAGACATGTCATGTTTATTTGCATATTATTTTTGGTTTATAATAACTTTACCACAATCAATTATGTTTGGTGTTTGGTCATCGTTTCGTGACAAGACGTTATTACGAACACGTTACTTCTAGAAAACAACACGTTTTAATGGTGGAATATCGAAAAACGAAGATTCAACTAGTTATATTGTACGTCCGTCCATAGGTTAGTTAAATTAGGTTTTTTTTCCTATTTTTGATATAGTTTGATAAAACGTAAATTGTATATTCCGAAACAAGCTCAAATTCGAGGTGGACAATAACATAACTTTGTGATATTGGTCAACAATATCACTTTTATATATAAACACGTTATTATTCGATAATAGGACGTTGTGTTCGTCTAACATCTCTACTCTGTTTTTTTTTAATATTAGTTACATCACTATATAATTTTTATTGCAAATGATGAAAAACTATTTGCAAATATGTAATATTTATAAAAAGTTTCACAGAGAGTTTTACGGCGAAATTTTTTTATAGCATTCGGATCGACATACGATTTTGTTTGTATAATATTCTATACATGCTCTCTCTGTAGCATATGATCATAATGAATGGTTATATCTGCAACACTTTAAACTCTCTGATAATCTTGCATCTAATATCTACAACATACATATTCCAGAAATCGAATCCTAAACTTGGTATAGAAGTTTTTAAACTTTGACCATTGCTTCCATTTATGTATTCTCCGTTATGACGCATATATCATTATTTTAGACTAGAATTCGAGTGAGAGTAATAAGATTCAATATTTCTTTTGGGAGAAAGCAAGCCAACCATCACTAACCGAACACACATGTGGTAATGGTATATGACCATTCATTATATTATTAAGTATCATTTGCTTAAGTTGATGACTTATCATTTGTCCTTTTATCAAGTATTTGGTTTTGTGTATCTAAATTAATCTTTTAATAATTAATTTGTAACGTTTGACCGTCCAGTGTTAGTGGTATTCTATTCACGCTTACTCGGCATGTGGGCCTCATTCTGTATGATGGACAATGCGTTAATTTTTCGGAGACTTAAGAGTCTTGTTTACTGATCTTGCAATCATTGCATGACTTTTTTCGTGCTTTGGCCTCACTCACATGATACCGCAAATGACTTTTTGGTATGTCAACCATCATTCGCCTACTCCAGCTAAAGCAAGCTTAATGTTGGAGTTCTAAACGATGTGTGATTGAAAAGGTAAATACACATTGGTGACATATGTAGCTATATCAATTCTCTTAAGCGTTCCAACATATTTCACAAGCCGAGATGTTACAATTCACCCACTCTCACAATACGTAACGTCCTCTTTGCACCCCAAGATCATTACCCATGTTAGTGTGATCCCACACATGACTCCACATTTATCTAGTTTGCTCTAAAACCACTTCTAACGTCCAACTTCCCACTTCTAATGGACCTCTCACACTCGCTCACTCAGTCTATGGACTCCATTTTATGCGACGGGTAGTGCATTAATTTTTTGTAAACACGAAAGTCTTGTTTACTGACCCTACAATCTCTCAATGACCTCTCCACGCGTGTAAGCCTCACTCACACGATATCACGAATCACTTCTCGATAGATCAACCATCCTTCCACTACTCTTTCTCAAGCACGCTTAACTCTGGATTTCTATTTGGATGTGTGACCAAGCAATTTGGTGACATAGGTAACCAAATCAATTTATTTTTGAGCATTACAACAAATACCACACATAGGAATGTTACAATTCACCATCTCTCACAAAACACATTGTCCTCGTTACAGCCCAAGATCGTTACCCATGTTAGTGTGAGACCACACAAGGGTGTTCCACAGTGAACGCCCTATTGCTAATGGCTAATGGGCCTCCCACGTCCACTCACTTGGCCCATGAGCCCCATTATGTCTGATGGGCGGTGCGTTAATATTTTGGAGGCTTTAAAGTCTTGTTTACTGACCTTCCAATTATCTCATGACTATTTCCCTTGCTTTGGCCTCACTCACACGCTACCACGAATTCCGGTAGGTCATCCATCCTTTTACTACTTCACCTAAAGCACATTTAACCATGGAGCTCTACACAGATGTGTGACCGAAAAGGTAAGTGTACTTTGGCGACATAGGTAGTCAAATCAATTCTCTTAAGCCAGTAAACTTATACCACAAACCGGGATGCTACAATTCACCCCCTCTCACAGAACACAACGTCCTCATTGCATCTCAAGATCGTTACCCTTGTGAGTGTGAGCCCACACAAGACTCCACACTCGTCTAGGTTTAGCTCTGATACGTATCACTTGTAATGTTTTAACTGTTCACTGCTAATGGGCCTCCCACGCCTGCTCACTCGGCATGTGGGCCCCATTCTGTGCAACAGGCCGTGCGTTAATTTTTTGTAGGCTCGAAAGTCTTATTTACTGACCATGCAATGGACACATGAACTCTCCACGTGCTTTGGGTTCACTCACATGATATCGCGAATCACTTTTTGACAGGTCACCCATCCTTCTATTACTCCGGTTCAAGCATAGTTAATTTTCGAGTTCTTTATAGATATGTAACCGTAAGTGCACTTTAGTAATATAAGTAGTCAATTCAATTCTTTAAACCTCTAAATATACATCATAAACCAAAATGTTACATATTTTTTTCATAAAATTGTTTGACCAACTTCTAAAATGTAAATATGTCAAATAGATAATGATCTCAAATGAGTCATGCCTTTAGATATTCTCGACCACATTTGTTTGACAACTATTCATATGTTTAAACCAAATTTGGTATGTGGAGAAACTATTCCAAAATAAGTCTTTCCGAACAAATCTAGTTTACATGAAAAAAAATATGCTTCTGATCCTAGTTTCGTTTGCTAGTGAATTCGAAAGACATTTATGATATTAAGAATATGAATCAAGCTCACATTCTAAAAATTATTATGAAAAAATATGAAATGTATGTACCTATAAAATAAAATTGGTTAATCGACTAGATTGGTAATAATATTCACTAAATTTAAGTAGACAGATTCAATTGAGATTGAAAAGATTACCTTTTTGAACATATGATATTGTCTAAAACAGTCTTTCTGTTTTAATATAGAAAGCCTAAAGACTTTTACTGCAATTCTCAAAGCAAAACTATTAATACATGTTTATTATTTTTTAATTGTCTAAATATTTTTGAGCATGTCCTAGCTTATCTATGTTAGTAAATTTTTAAGTAAAATATTTCCTTTGATTTCAAAAAAAAAAAAAAAATTTAGGGGAAAATGTATTTTTTAATGTAGTAATTAATAATAAATTATAACCTTCAAAAACATAATTGTAGTTACTGAAATTTTATTGAGAATGGTTTGTCACAAAAAAATAATGTATTAATAATCAAAATTTCACATATTTTTTTTAAATATAAATATTTTTGAAATAAAGAGAGTATGAAGTTAGCCAACGATTAAAAAGGTTAATGGATTGGATTCTTTTTATTACACTGATTTTTTCTTTGCTAAAGAATGGCTATTGAGTATACAAATTATTTATATCATACAGCAGAAATTTTGATCCATGACCATGACTTTTAGCCATTTTAAAACTATAATAATATTTTGATGGCATCATTATTCTCCTACCATGAGCCCAAATATTATTAAATTTACTTATTCTTTCAAAACAAATCGAAAATCTTGTTATTAGACATTTGGTTTCCTCTTATTTCCTCTCTTCCATCTATAGGTTTCGCTCGCAACTCTTTAAGTTGCCCCTGCTCCGGCGTTCAGAGGCCCTAGCTCCGGTCTCGGCTCGCGTTAGCTCCAGCGCTGGAGGCTTTCTTTTCCCTTCGCCTTGTTTTATGTTTTGCTTCTCTTCCTCTCATCTCTTCGTTCGTCGATATGTATGAGCTTCTGGTCTCTGTCTCGCTTCCAGAACCCTAGATCTACCCGGGGAGTGATAGATTCGGTTGGTGGGGTTGGTTTTTGGTGTCTTGACGAGGCGGCAGAGTGTGTGTTGCGAAATGAGTCAGCTTTTAAGGTGAGACTTAGACAAATCTTGTTTTCTGTTTATAGATCCAGTCGCTGTCTCAGCGGTTGGTGGCGTGTGAGGGCTCTTGCCGGGCTCACTACTCTGTTCTTTCAATTTTTTTGCTGCGACTGATGTTTCGTTGTGGAGTAGAACGTCGGATCTCCACGGGACGAGCCTCGGTGTCTTGTTTCGTCCTTTGGTTTTATCGACTTTCAGTGGAGCCATCAGGTTGATTTGGTGGTGCGTGCTCAGTCATCCTGGTGGTCGTGTGGCTACAGATTGACTGAGGTATTAGCGTATGCAGCTTATGAGTCGTAGGATGCTCTGCCATCTGTGACGGAAGCATCTTCTTCTTTGGAGGCCAATCTCTATTTGTCAGGCTTCTCTCATTCTCAAGATCAAGATGTTTGAGTCATTCACAGTGTCTCAAGTTATGTGTTTCCTTTGGTGTTTTTGATTTGTCTCTCCAACGTGGTGTAGCGGCTCAGTGCTAAGAATATCGGGTCAGATTCTCTTGCTCAGGCTAGGGCGTCGGTTCAAAGCTCCGATTGGTCAATTGGGGTTCTTCCGGCGAGGATACCTAGTGGGATATTAGCCATCGCAGTGCTTAGACGGCCTCTTGGCCTTTTGAGAAGGTTGATGTTTCACTTCATTTACAGGACACAGAGCTTTTGTTCTTGATGGTGCTCCACCGCAGCCTGTCTTTCTCGGGTTGTTGAGCGCTAGATGGTTCTTTTGCGTATGTTGCAATCCAGCCGGTGGATTCTTGCAGATGCGGTCACTTGTCTTTTAGGTATGCCTCTTCTCCTTTCTGTCTTTCTGGTTAGCGCTTAAGGATCAATGGAGAGCACAAGTTCGAAGATATCGTCAAACACCAGCTACTCTGGAGATGTCGTAAGAGTATCGGTAACCGAGGAAACGAGGTAAACACTACCTTTTTATGGTTCACATCGATAGTTGAAAACGGTGTTTGATAGTTTAGGAATTTAGAAATTTGCTAGCGGAACGCGCCGATATAGTGATTAAACGAAACTAGTTAGGTGTATGTTGACTTAAACTGTTTTAGTAAATTGAATGCCCGATTTCGGGTCGATAAATAAAAGTAACATTAAGAAAAACATCGTAAACCTTGTTCACACAAACACTAGGATTACAGCGAGCGAGAGGAATTATATATATAAAAAAAAGGTATGGACTGCAGTAAACGTGTAACTTGGTCCAGACAAATCCCAGGTAGGGATCACGTGGCTATAAGAGCACCCGCAACGCAAAGTCCTTAGGGGGAGTCCTTAAGAAAAAAATAATTAAATAATTAGTGGACCCCATGAATAGTTAAGAATTCGATCCTTAAAACCCCTCACTAAGGATCGATCCTTAGGGAATCCTTACACTATTCGCGGGCCCCTGCGACACGTGGCGGCCCGCGATTAGTTAAATTTTTTTTTTTTTTTTTAATAATCTGAAAATGAAAAAAAATAAAATAAAAAAAAGGAATAGTTAAGGATCCGCAATGGGTAACACCATTGCGGATGCTCTTAGTCGCTCTGAGAACATGATTCCTCCACGTAGGATTTTTTTTTTGTCAACTTCGTATATTTGATTGGGTTTTGGACCCTATTACAAGCGGATTACAATTAAAGACCTCATTACATTCACGTGAGCCCAATAACCAGCCCATATGAAGAGATAAGATTGAAAACGTAAAGCCACGCTTTAAGTCACGCAAGACTACACGTGTGCAGAGGGCAATGAAAGAGCTTCCACGTGTCCAGCAATGAGAGGGATCCATGGAGGTCACCGGAAATCCACCGCCAAATTGAAACCGCCGTTACATCGATTCACTTCTGAGACCACCATCTCCCTGACTTCCGCTTGTGAACTCCTTTCTCCTGCTACTCCATTGAATATATAGGAACCACCACTGAATTCCGAAGTTGATAAGCAAGCTGAGATCTTTTAACGATTTTGAACAGATTTTTGATGGAACACTTTCATATAAGAAAGCTCCATCTCAGCTAAATCTGTCGTAAAACATCAAAGATAACTCAGAAAAACTTGATTATTCTATCATTCAAGGATACTTTGCTTTCACTTCATTAGCAAAGATTGATTCCTTTTCAAACAGAAATCAAGCATAACCACAGAAAGCAGAGAAGATCCATAAACTCATGGAGCGTATACGTTGAAGTTTTGAGAAGAAGAGGAGATTAGAAAAACCTTTATTATTAAATCAATCCCAGGAAAATAAATAAGAAAATGAAGATTAGCCCAGAATTGATTGAAACACCACAACAAAATCGCCAAAGCGAAGAGAAGATCGCCTAACGCGAAGACAAGATCGATCTAAGATCGAAATATAAACATCAAAAAACAAAATCTCTCTATTTCTCTCTACTCCTTCTGAAAAATTGATATTTGGTAAGAAGGAAAGTAGAGAGAAATTTATCTCTCTACTCCACGTAGAATTTTATTAGAATCTTTCTCTCATCACTTCACCGACTAAAAATATCTGTTTAGTATACAACAACTCATATATCGACACGTAAGGTTGGCGCCCGTAGGGCCATGACCCAGTTACGTGGTTTCAGGACCAAGTAAAATTAAAAAAAACAATTAAATATTATATCAAACTCTAAAGTCCTACAAATAAATTAAGAACTCGAGGAGAACGCTCAGCCGCACAGAACCTTAATAACTTTTATGAAAATATATATAGAACTGATACAGTAATTATCCACAAAATATCCACCATGTAAGTTTGAACGATTCCTTAAGATGTGGGTGTGGTAAAAAAAATTACGTGAAAAATCGAAAGCTACATTTGTAAATGACGAAAATACCCTGAAGAGAATTTTAAATCACACAAAACTCGCCACGAAGTGCTCGAAATGCGAAGTGTACTTTCCATTATTTGATCTTTTAGTTCCCTTGTTTCTGTCCGCAGAATAAACGAGAGGAGAGAGAAAGGAAGTAATTAGATAAAGACAGGATCAAACACACACACACACAAAAGAAGCAAGAAAGATATACAGAGACAGAGAGAGAGATGGGGAAGATGAAGTGTGAGCTTTGTGACGGTGTGGCTAGAATGTTCTGTGAATCAGACCAGGCCAGTTTATGTTGGGACTGTGACGGTAACGTTCACGGAGCTAACTTTCTGGTGGCTAAACACGCGCGGTGTCTTCTTTGTAGCGTGTGCCAATCTCCTACGCCGTGGAAGGCTTCGGGTCTTCGGCTCTGTCCAACAGTTTCTATATGCGAGTCTTGCCTTGCTCGTAAGAATAATTCCGGCGGCACCGGTAGCAATAGTTACGGAGGAGAAGACGACGGCGCAGAATCTTATGATGATGACGATGAGGAAGATGGAGAAGAAAGTGATGATGAGGAAGAAGAAGGGGAGAATCAGGTGGTGCCATGGGATGCGTCTGCGGCGGCGCGAGAACCTCCGGTGATGAGTTTGTCGTCTTCAGGAGAGGAACGTTTCAGTTTGGTAGCGAAAAGGACGCGACAAGATTCAGATCTTAACTCTGATGATGTACGGAATCTCTCTCTCTCTCTTTGACTTTTTTCAGTTTGAGGAATGGTCGAGAAACCATTTATTCAACATTTTTGTTTTTTTTTATTAATGCAGGAGGTATCAAACGTTTCGCGACCTTTGAAACGGCTAACGAGAGATGCAACCTCGCCGAGATCAACGGCTTTGATGAAATCAACTTTAAAAAACAAACGACAGTGATACACCACCATCATCATTGTCTACTCTGGTTCTTAAAACCACCAACACATGTGAAATGTCAGCCGTTGATTTCTCTGCTTATTTAGGTTAGATTAATCATCACTGTTCACTTGCTAACAGTTCATCTTTTAGTGAACTGAATTTAGCTCCTTCAATGGCTTAGTTTGTTTTTTTTTCTTTTCACCAATGGCTTAGTTTGCTTACATTTTAAAAACACATGTATTCGTTAAACCCTTTTTGCTTAGCTCCTTATATTTTAGTTTTTTGGTTGTATTATTTACCTATCTATTATTTTGTTGATTTTATTTGTTTAAGTTATTAGTATGTTCTATTAATTATTATTTTTTAAATCCTGGTGGTGAGTCATGAGAAATTTTTTTTCCCGCAAAAAAAAAAATCATGAGAAATTATTAGACTCATTAGAAGTGTTATTAACAATCAAAACCAAAATCTTTAAACTTATGTTTTATTATTTTCTATAAAATAAGCAAGTATGTCTTTTCTTTTTTTTTTAAAAAAAGCAAGTATGTGTGATGTTGATTGGTGAGAGTCTGAGAGATGGAAAGTACAATAACGTATGAATGTCGTTAATCTGCGACCACAAAATGAAAAAAGGAAAAAAATTGTGGAGACACAAGAAGATATTAAGTACATTGGGTCCTCCTTTAATGCGTTTTTTATTCGTCAGAGCGTTGAGAGTCCATATGTCTTTTTTTTTTTTGAACGTCTTTGGAGCTGGAAATTTGAAGCTGGAATTGATGCTCTCATCACGCGATATTTTCTTTTCATAAAGTAACATACGATTTAACAATTAAATGTGTTCAAAACAATAATTAACAATTGAAAAAAATAAACATTTTTTCACAATAAAAATAAAATATGTATGGTCAGTTAGAGAATTGGACGGCGGTGGTGGTCTACCAAGTTATTTTATGCATTTAAATAAATTAATGAAAAATATGTGGTTCTCCTTTCAAAGACTGATGATTTAAACAACAGTGTAGTTTTCTTTTCTTTCTTTTTTTCATTTATTTTCAAGATTTAGATTGAAGTTAGTGTTATATCTTCTTCACTATAACAATACTGTGATATGTTAGTTTCAATATTGCGGTTTGATGCCATCTAACGCAACACTTACATAAGAAATTAGTTTTAAGAACCAAACAGGTTTTACACATCACCATTTATATTCTCTGCTTGTTTCACTTT
This sequence comes from Moricandia arvensis, assembly GCA_905132765.1. Classification (NCBI taxonomy): domain Eukaryota; kingdom Viridiplantae; phylum Streptophyta; class Magnoliopsida; order Brassicales; family Brassicaceae; genus Moricandia; species Moricandia arvensis. The sequence goes on from CAJHQP010000337.1 coordinate 46,891, forward strand.
GTGTTTCATTTCATACTTCTTACCATCCAGCTTTGAGTCAAACTTTCATCCTTCGAGATTTGTCTATAAGAGCCACAATGCCAACCCAAAACCATAAATCTACCAATTCTTTATTTGATTTTAACAATAACTAAAAACAAACCTAATCTAAATAAACTTGATATTTTTACTCACACAACAACATGACAAACCTAAACACCCATACGTTATTGAAGTTCATAATCTGTTTTCTTTCCTGAGGAAAAATCACACAAACTCCATGTTTAATCAGGAAACCATTAAAAGAAGAAGACATGACACTCCAAAGTAACCCTGAGATAGCTAAAGATAGAACACACAAACACTCCTCCACCATTCCGCTAAAACTCCTACTTGCTTTGTGTACCTTTTCAATTTCAAACACACACAGAAAGAAAGAACAATCAATACGTATATTTATGTTCCGATAAAAGCTTTACAAAATGGTTGAGGTTAGTTTTTTTTATCTTTACCTGGATGATGATGTAAAGAGTGCGAACTTGACCAGGTCCTAACAAGCGTTACTCATCTGTCATAGAAACACAGGGTAACGAGGAACAAGATATTAGTATTTGGTCCTTTGATCATAGAAACCCTTTTCCACAAAACCCATTTCAAGATTTGAAGATAAACAAAGAGGTAACACTGAAATAAACCAAGCTGATAAAACGTAACTATGCACCATGCAGTATAATGAAGATATCAAAATGGATTCTTTAGCCTTTTTACCTTTATATTATTATACAAACAAATCCACTAGGTAGCTTCAAAAGCGAAATGATCAAGGACTAACACCAATGATCATCTTACTGAAGAATCAGTCTATGAAACTCACTAACTAAGTATCTTTATTTGACAACTTATCAGAAGCTAATGCTTCATCTCCATTAGATATGATATCTTAACATAACTCAGAGAATGATAGTTTTTTTTCTCGTCATGTTAACACAACCGTATTTTACAAGTCCGCCACTGCAACGTTCCTAGATTTAATCATAGACAGAAAAAAAGAACAAAAGTTCTACTTATATTGAAGCTTCCTATCAGAATGCATGATAACTATCAGCTTTACAGAATAAAATCAGTGAACTTTCAACAAGAACATATTATTGTTGTCACTTGTCATTTCCCATTCAAGAATCATGATACTTGTGTAGAATGCTAACTACTAAGCAAACAGAGGAACAAATAAGAGAATCAAAAGCACTTAGAAAGATTCATATTCAAGGGCCCACAGCAAGCTTCTTCTGTACATAGAAACATCTAGTTATAGGCAAGCGAAGCAATCAAAATGGAGATAACTCTCAGCTCAAGAAGGATATACTTTCCCTTAATGAACAAATCCAACTCAAGGATCTACTTGGTCTGTGCTCCTAACTATTGCAATCTCACACATATTCAATCCTGAGCCTAATCTAACAAGTCAAACACCTTTAATATGGTGTTCATGATGAACAGCAACAACATCTCCATCCTCATCATCCCCACCCGTCTTAACAGTAACAACAGGAACAGGCCCATCACGATCATCAGGGTACCTAACGACAACAACAGGACAAACACAGTGATGAAGACAGTAATCACTAACAGACCCAAGCTTCCCATCACTCCCCTTCTTCTCAGCACCAAACCCTCTACTTCCCATAATCACAGCGCTCAAACCAAGCCTCTCGATCTCAAGACACAACCTTTCCCTCATATCGTGATCCTTCACTATATGGATCTTATAAGGAAACCCACTCTCCTTCAAGGGCCTCGCGAGATCCGCGACCTTGGACGCAGTGAAGGCGTCGAAGTCCTCCTGGCTAGGCTGATCTGACGGATCTTGGGTTTTGAGAGGGAGAGGTCCCCAGTCGGCGCCGAAGAGGACGGAGGTGGGGGAGACGTGGAGGAGGACGACGGCGTCTCCGGGGCGGATGTAGTGATCCACGGCCCAGCGGACGGCGTAAGCGCTTTCGTCGGAGAGGTCGATGGCGACTCCGATTTTACGGCGGGCTCCGGCGGTGGGAGTTGGGGTGGCGGCGGAGGAGGGGGTGGAGGAGGAGTGGTGGTGGTGAGGGGAAGGAGGGTGGTGGATCTTGATGGTGGGGAGCTGAGGATGATCGGGATCTGGGTTCATGGTTTCGAAGATGGTCTTTGATCAGAGAGGAAAGTGGAAGAAGAAGAAGGAGAGCGTGTTTTCTCGCTTGTTGATCGAATCTTAATCTATAAGAAACCTAAATTAAAAATCTTTAAATAAATCTTTAATTATAAGAAGATGTTATGCTCGCGTCTGAAAAAATTACTGCCAAAGTTAATATCCGAGACCCAATCCGTTTTCGTGGCGAGACGTTTAATCTCCGATAATATCCTTCTCGCACAGGAGGCTTTCCATGCTCTTAGAACAAATCCCATGTGCCGGAATAAATTTGTGGCGATAAAAACCGATATGAGCAAAGCCTATGACCGAGTGGAATGGAATTTTCTAGAAGCCCTCCTGCTGAAAATGGGTTTCGCGGAAAGATGGGTCTCTTGGATCCGATGGTGCGTATCATCGGTCTCATACCAAATATTCCTAAATGGAGAGGCAAAAGGAAACATACAACCTTCTCGAGGCCTGCGACAAGGTGATCCTCTCTCCCCTTTTCTCTTCATTTTGTTGACTGAATCTCTTATATCTATGCTGAGAGGGGCAGAAGAGGAGGGTAGGATTACAGGGTTGAAGATCGCGAGAGCTAGCCCAGCGGTTTCCCACCTCTTATTTGCAGACGATAGCCTCTTCTTCTGCAAAGCGGATGTCCAGCAATGTGCTGAGTTGATACGGATCATTAAGGTGTATGGGAGGGCCTCTGGCCAGCAGCTTAACCCAGGAAAATCCTCGATCTTGTTCGGTAACAAAGTAGAGCAAGGGATAAAAGGAACCCTCAAACAAACGCTGGGGATCCATATGGAGGGCGGTATGGGTATGTACCTGGGGCTCCCAGAGAAAATATGCGGATCCAAACGCCAAGTGTTCGCTTTTATCAGAGATCGTCTCAATGATCGTATAAATTCCTGGTCGGCAAAACTCTTATCCAAAGGCGGCAAGGAAGTTCTTTTAAAATCTGTGGCCCAAGCTCTCCCCACGTATGTGATGTCTTGCTTCCTCCTACCAAAGGACATTATAACGAAACTCCAAGGAGCAATTGCGAAATTTTGGTGGAGCACTAAAGCAAATAACCGTGGACTACATTGGCTCGCATGGGAGAAAATTTGCCTACCTTTTGACAAAGGTGGTTTAGGTTTCAGAGATCTACATGACTTTAATCTGGCCCTTCTAGCTAAGCAATTGTGGAGACTTTTGCACCATCCTGATTCCCTCCTTGCTCGTGTCCTCAAAGGCAGATACTTCCGACATATCAGCCCTATGGAAGTTAAGAAATCAAACTACCCTTCTTATGGGTGGAAAAGTATCCTGGCATCACAAGATCTCCTCCGGGAAGGCTTAAGGAAAACAATAGGCTCAGGCTATCATACTCGGGTGTGGCTGGATCCTTGGATCCCCTCAGTTCCAGCAAGACCGGCCACTGATCTAGGGGTTTACCGGGACCAAAACCTGCTGGTTAGCCACCTCATTGATCAGACATCATACCAGTGGAAAACAGATATTCTAGAATCTCTGATAGACCCAGGAGACATCCCGTTAATACGGAGTATTCGACCCAGCTTTGGATTCAAGGAAGACGGTTACTGTTGGATTCATACAAAATCGGGTTTATATACAGTCCGCTCGGGGTATAAGCTCGCATCACAACTAAAGGAAGACGAAAAAGAAATCTACGCCTCAGAGCCAAATACCAATACGCTAAAATCTCTAATCTGGAAGTTGCAGACTACTCGAAAGATCAAGATGTTCCTCTGGCAAGCCTTATCGGGGTGCTTAACGACATGTAGTCGGCTTACTGATCGTCACTGCGGTACGGATAGAACATGCCCCAGATGTGGAAACGCCGACGAAACAATAAATCACCTCTTATTCCTTTGTCCCCCAGCCCTTCAGACCTGGGCTTTGTCTAATATACCGTCGAGTCCGGGGTTCTTCCCGAGTGAGTCTATTTTTGAAAATTTTGACTACCTACTCCTCCGTGCAAAAGCGAATGGTACTCCCGAGCATGTACTATCTTGCTTCCCATGGATTCTATGGTTCATCTGGAAAGCAAGAAATGAAAAAGTTTTCAACGCCACGCAAATAATGCCCCCAGATACGGTTAGCCATGCAATTCAACAAGAGGAGGAATGGAAGCTCGCACAAGAGATATCCGGCCAAGCAACCCCACCCGGACTACCCATATCGGAAGATGAAAATATCGTTGCTGAATCATCATTTCCGAGATGCCAAGTGGATGCATCTTGGGTGAAAAATTCAAACTTTTTTGGAGGTGGTTTTGTTTTCGATTTCGAACCAGGTTCTCATATCTACGGCTCTTGTGGGATGAACCAGGTCCTATCTCCCCTACATGCGGAGTTCAATATCTTGCTTATTGCAATGAAGAGCTCCTTGCAACTAGGGCTTACTTCGATGTCCTTTGAAACGGACTGTCTACAGCTAGTCAAGCTGATTAATGAAGAAGAAGATTGGCCAAGTCTGGCTTCAGAACTGGATGAACTTGTCCATGTTCGTTCTGAGTTTACCGTTTTTTCTCTATCTCATATCATACGCAAGTGTAATGTAAGAGCAGATCTCCTTGCCAAAGGAGCACGCTCACAAAACTCTATCTTTTCCCATGTAGACCCTTTGATCCCGATGTGGTTAGCTCCACAAGCTAACCTTTTCGGCTTGAATTAATAATACATGGTGTTTCGAGGTCAAAAAAAAAAATAAAGCTTTTTTTATTTGCAGAATATTCTACTTGGTCTGCATGTTCCATTGCTTGCTTTTGGTTTTTGCTGTTACTCTCCATGGTATTCAACCAAAACCCTTTATTGTTGGATAAATAATGATCCATAGTTTACTCAGCGTGTCTCCATATCCGGACAACCACTGATCTGGTTAGTTGTTATGGACGTTCGGTATTAGTTTGGGCTTCGATCGGTGTTTTGGGATTTTATTTTTTGGTTTAAATGTTAAGATTTATAACCATTTTCTGTATTTTACATGCTGCATAAGCAGCTTATTACAAGAGCAAGCTAAAAAAAAAACAGAGTCCGAAAGAACAACATTAACTAAAAGGAGCAATAAACCAAAAATAAAGCTCTAGATGTTTTGGGATTTTGGATTCAACTTTCTAAACTCTATTAAATTTTATATATGTTCAAGGTCGAGTTCAGTTAGTGTTGGGTAGATTATATACTTCTGTCGAAAATTCATTATTGATTTATATTCCTTTTGGATCTGATTATTAATATATGAAACTGAGTAAAATTCTTTTCAAATACTAATTTGGATATTCAGTTTATATGCTTTTGAAATTTTCTGAAGCTTCAGATTTTACAGATATATGTTTGAGTTCAGGTCTGGAGGTTTCGATAATATATATAACATGAAATATCACTTTACATGGTTCTTTTATATATTTTATAGATCGGAGCAGATACAAGTTTGTTTTTTTGTTCGGATTTTAAGTTCATTATATTCGTCATTCTGTAAGCGCATATCTATTTCATTTTCATGTATGTTAAATTTTCATCTGTTTAACTTAGAAAATGTACGACCTTTGGTGATTGGAGTCACATGGACTTTTCTCATTTTTAAAAGGTCATACATAATTTTTTATGCAATCTTTCAAAATTTAATCTTTTTCAATGAAAATGCTTATGTGAATATGATGAATTACAGTTTTGGTCGATGCATATTGCTTCACATCACTATGATATAACTGTTGAACTTTATATTGAGAAAGAGTTAGACCGTCTTCATAGTTAAAAAAAGAATTTGACTTTTAAAAAATTTGGAGAATGAATATGACGTTTGTGTTCTCAATTTGAATGGAGTTCTATGTTGAATACTTCTTTTACAATGCTATTATATTTGTCTATGTAATCGTTCAATAATCTTTTATGTGGTCATACTAGTCTCACGTCCAAACATTTAAAAAGTTGTTTTTGTTGGATTAATGTAAATTGGGAGAATTTCAAAATAAATAAGTAAGAAAAAAAAATTACGTGCAAATCATTGATTTGACATAATAAATTATTTAATATTTATGTCTGATCTACATTGGTTTTACTCATGGTTTCGTACAAGTAGCTGGTGATTGAGAGATATAGAGATGATATTGATGTTTTAGAGTGTGGACACTTTTAACATGTAATCGTTTACAATAGGAGCTAGAGAAGACATCCACGTCACTTATGTTTTATACAATAAATGTGTAGATACAATACAAAATTATCATATTAAATGGTATATTCTATTTATTTATATCGTAAGTCTATGTCATGTCACTTATATTTTTACGCATAAAAGGCTAAAATTTTCTATTATATATCACCAAAATAATATATGACACCATCTTTATCTCAACTCCTAAGATCTAGATACTAAATTTTATCTCTATCTATAAATATTAAATCTCAAATCTTAATCAGTAAACCCTAAACCAAATATATATTCTAAATCCAAATAGAATTGAACAAAATACATAGAATAACACATCTTGATGAAATTATGAAATGTTTATGATTGCATGGAAGAAGTTAATGTTGATTCCAACCAAATACTTTCGCCTCCTAAATACTAAACTCTAAATCCGAATATAAAAATCTAAAAATACATAATATTATGTAATATTAAACTATTAAAAAATGATTACTAGCTACCTAAAGTATTGACCACCACATGGTTGGCCATGCAGACTAAACTAATGTATATCTAACTACACGAAGTATATGTTATGCATGACAATATCCCTCAACTTGACAATATCCCTCAACTTAATGGTGTTATGTAGTTAACATCACGAGCTTAATACCATTAAACCAAAAAGTGAAGTAGACGTCTGAGATGTTAACTCCATTTGATTCTCCCATTCATCAATTAAAATCCAAAATCGAGTGTCATTTAACTAATTTCTCTGGTTTTCCTTTTTGTTGGATGGATCAAAATTTAATTAAATTATGGTCGAATGATTTAGATTTTAAATGAATGGGAGAATTAAACTTACTTAATGTCTCTAATGTCCACATTACTTTTTGAATTAATAAAACTAGGCTTGTGATGTTAACTACATAACATCATTAAGTTGAGGATGTTATCATGCATAACATATACTTCTTGTAGCTAGATATACATTAGTTTAGTTTGCATGGTTAGCCATGTGCGGTTCAATACTTCAAGTAGCAAACAATCGTTTTTCCTAAATAATATTATATTAAATTATACAATATAGATTATAGTACAATTTTACATGTTCAAAAACATGTAAAGATAGTTAGAATTTAAGAAATTTACAAACTATATTTCTAAACAAAATAGAACACTCTTTATTAATTGTCAAACCGAATGGAAAATGATAAAATAGTATAATAACAAAATATATCTCATTACATAATACGAATAGACCAAACATAATACATATTATTTTCATTTCTATTATATATGCAATATATGCATATAATAGAATATAACACAACTTAACAGAAATTATTCATCTTCTCCGATCAACTTGGGTCATTCATGGCGATAAAAGATAAGAGCATGTTCAATGGGGTTGCTTAGGAGGGTTGCTTAAGGGAGGGTTGCTTATTTTGAAGAGAGAGGGTAGCTTAAGTTGCCAAAATAAGCAACCCATTTAGCATGGTTCTTGCACTGTTCACGGGTCCCATGACACGTGGCGACCCGTGAGTGGTTCGTTTTATTTTTATTTTTTTTATTTTTTTTTTAAAATCAAAAAAAAAGAAAAAAAAATAAGCAACCCAAAAGGGTTGCTTGGGTTGAACATGCCCTAAGTGTATTTGATGAAAACAGTGGAGATAATACATGTAACCGTGATGGAGAAAATATTTTTTTTGTTGATACTGTAGATGGAAGAGAAGAACATACAATCATAAAAATTAGGAGAAGAGGGGCAACTACAGTAGAAACGAATACAGTGGTGACGATGAAATAATCCATTGTGATGATGGTACCGATTGTATAGATGGAGGTGATTGCCATTGTATAAGTTTTGTCGCTCATCATGCGAGTCTTTGAAGTTTTATTATTCACCACAACCCTTCACCATCAACAAAGACAATTTCATCAACAATTCTACAAATCCAAAAATAAGCAGATTCACTTTGAGCAAGTTAAAAAGTTATTTGTAGAAGGTGACTGAATATCAAAGAGCCACGAATTATTTTTGCAAGTAATAATTATTATATAAATTATTATTAGAGGAATACACTAAAATAGACCCTAAAAGTTTTGGTCACCAAAATAGTTTTCGAGGAGAAAAATGATCAAAATATACTTTATATAAGGGTGTAAATATATATATATTTATACCCCTTGGATTAAGTAATTTAGACTTAGGGTTTAAAGTTATGAAGTGAAGTTTTGGAGATGATGTTTAAAATTAAAGAAAAATAGAATTTTCAAAATAAAAAGGTCTATTTTAATTTTTTTTCTTGAGATCTATTTTTGTGACAAAAACTTCAAAATATATATTTGAGAAATTTGTTCTTATTATTATTTTGTAGGTTGAGCCAATTGCATATGAAAGTAAAAATGTTAGGGGTGGGCACAAGCTAAGTACTTGTCATTTTTGGCGTACTTGATACGTGACTTGACTTATTCGAGTAATGAAATTTTGAACTTGTACTTAGTTTATTAAAAACGAGTACTTGCACTTTCAAGTACTTGCTAAAATTTGAGTACTTGCCATGTTTTACTATTTGATATTTCTAAACTAGTTTATAAATTATTATATAATTATTTGTAAATTATTTAATAATAATTTATTAATTTTATCTACTTAAAACTTGCATATGAGTTTTAAAAAACATTAATTATTTATAATTCTAGGCTAAACAATTTTTTAATAAAGAACATTCCTTTACTTTTCATATGTTTTAAGTTGATATATGATAAATATAAAATATAAAAAAATCTAAAATATTTCTATAATATATCATTTAATTTATTTATCGTATAAACAAACAATTTGATTATAATTGAGATTTTTTTGTCCAAAAGTAAAAACGGATAGTAAATTAAATAGTACATCACGATTAACAAGTCAACATCGTTAAATATAGTTGTTTTTATTTTAATATTTGATACTTGTCTTGTACTTGTAAGTAATTGAAATAAACGATTTGATACTCGATTTGAACAAAACGAATACTCGACTTTAAAAGCCAAGTACGAATCAAGTAGTGAGTACAAGCCGAGTAGCACGTATCCACCCCTAAAAATTGTATTATTAAATAAAAGATTTGCGGTATATAGATATAGTAAGGCATGATCAGCGAGTTAACTATAATTTTTTGGATGCTATATGGTGCAGTTTCCCATGTAAATTTAGTATGATACAATAATTTTCAAGTGCTTATACCCATGGTCATGAGTTGGATATCTGATAGGATATGAAACAGAAGATAGAGAAGTAATTGGGCTTTGATTGGGCCTAAGAGATAAATAGCTTATTTTAGTTACACTAATACCCTCATCTCGTAAGATATTTGGAATCGGCTTCACTCTCTGCATCTTCCTGATCTCTCTCCTCTTTCATGTTGTCAAGTTAATAGCACCGATCTCGGATCTTACCAAAGATTCCGTCGTCGACTCAGATGGCGAACTATCTGGCTCAGTTCCAGACCATTAAGAATTCTTGCGATCGCGTCGTCGCCGCCGGTAAACTTCTCCAATCTGTTCTCTTCCATGATTAGGAATCTATACTACTTCTCTCGTTTGCTACATTTTGCGGATCTCACTCATACTCAGGTTCTTACTGGGAAGATCTTTTCTGGAATCATAAACCAAAGTTCCCATTGTAGTTAAAGTCCCATAAAGAGCTGAATTTTCACAATGTGATCTTGTTGATTGCTCTTTTGGAGCTTCAGAGGTTATAAATTTGTAATATTGCTGCGAAGATTTTACCTCATTTGGTTGCATCTTTGAGCTTTTTAGAACTTACTGAATCATCACTGTAACTTTTGTTATTAATCTAAGGCTTGACTAGTAATGGGTTCCATGGATAATCTATAACTCTACTCGCTCTTTTATATTAAGAAGTTTTCTCGTTTTGTTTCCTTTAACCTGTGGATCTTACTGACCTTCCCATTTTTTTTACAGTCGAAGATGTGTCTGATCTGTGGCCCACAGTTAAAGGTTTGTTTGAAGAACATCAGCCTTTGAAGAGAGCAGTCTTGACAAACAAGACTCGAAACCCAGTTCTTGTTGAGAACTTGCCCGTTGAGTTCATATTAACTACTGACGCCAGACTTCGCAGTCGATTCCCGCATGAGCAGTATTTGTACTGGTTCCGAGAACCATACGCAACTATTGTTCTTGTCACTTGTGAGGTACTTGTCTTGTTGTTATCATGCTTTCGTTTCTCTCTCATTCTTAACTGTACACTTGCAAAAACAAAAATATGAAAGATGATGTTCTGTATTGCTTATTTTCGAATATACTCTTATCATTTGTTTGGTTACGTTTTATATCTTTGGCCTTGCAGGATCTTGATGAGTTTAAGAACATTCTTAAACCACGTCTGAAATTAATTGTTCAGAACGATGAGAAAGAATGGTTTATTGTATTTGTATCTAAGGCTCGCCCTGGTAATGATCAAGCAACTAAGTCTGCCAAGAAAGTATATGCCAAGCTTGAAGTTGATTTCAGTTCCAAAAAGAGAGAAAGGTTAGGAATGCAGTTTGGACAATGTTTTTTTTTTTTGCTTCAATACATGTGGCCTAGAACCAAAGTAAAACCATGCCAGAGTCTCAAAGAGGCTTGATTGCTCGTGCTGGAAATGTAACTCTTGCCAAAAATATATTAAGATAAACAGTTGCACTAACTCATATGTTTTGCTAGATGCATAAACTAAACCCATTTATCAGTAATGACTCGTTGTAATGAATTTATCTGTAGATTAGTTACTTAGATAACGCAGAAGGGGTAGACGCTACTACACATGTTCATTTACTTGATCAGATTTACTCATATCTATGTATGCTATACTTTTAAGGTGCTGTAAGCTGGATATACATGGACCCGACGCAAATTTTTGGGAGGATCTAGAATTAAAGATTACCGAGTGCATCAGAAATACCTTGGATAGGCGCGTTCAATTCTACGAGGATGAGATTCGCAAACTCACCGAGCAGCGTTATATGCCAATATGGAACTTTTGTAACTTTTTCATTCTGAAGGTTATCTCTCTTCTCTATTTCTGAGAGGGAAAGCGAAATGTGGCTGCTATGCAGATGAATATAATGGTTCAAAATTCTGTTTCTTCCTGTTTATAATTTGATTTTATACTATTGGTAAAATCTGATGGAAAATTTTGAGTCCCTTTTGTTATCTTCCATAGAAGTATGAGAAGAATCCTCATCTGTTGAACTTAAAAATACCACCGTTGGTCCTTGCAGTCTCATTTGATGGAACTTATCTCATTTTCTTAAAGGTCTTTATATTCAATTCTGTCTCAGGAAAGTTTGGCTTTCATATTTGAGATTGCTCATCTTCATGAAGATGCATTACGTGAATATGATGAACTAGAGCTCTGCTATTTGGAAACAGGTTCTTTTCTTACCCCTGTGTCTCTCTCTAGCATATCCGTGACAGTAACAATCCAGGTTATTCTGCATATGTTAATTTATAGCGGGAAGTTAGATTATATGTAATACTGTATTATGTTCTTAGGTTTAGAAAAACCTGACATCTCTCTTTATCTTTTGAAGCATATGAGATCAGTAGTCATATAACAAACTAATTTATGTCTCCAAGTTTTTTACTGAAAAATAATCTATTATGCATTAACTACGATGCAGTTAATATGCCTGGGAAACAGAGGGATTTTGGAGGATTCGACAGTGAAGATGACCAAGCTGCGCTGCTGAAACCAGGAAGCAAACCACTGACACAGATGGTTCATGATGATTCTTTTAGAGAGTTCGATTTTAGACAGTATCTCTTTGCCTGTCAATCTAGGGTTAGTGTACACAAGAGCATCATATTGATACAGTGCCTTTCGCTTTCACTATTGTAGCTTTACTGGTACATCAAAATTTTTACTAGCTTACGCGTATGTGGTTTTTCGCAGCTGTTGTTCAAGTTGAATCGTCCTTTTGAAGTTTCATCCAGGGGATATTCTTTTGTTATCAGTTTTGCAAAGGCCTTGACCTTCCATGAGGTAGTTTATAATGTTACTAGACAAATCCTTCCTATCATACCTCAGATTTGTTGATTTTTCGTCCTTATTTTTCCTCTTCTTTCGATATTTATGTAGAGTGTACTTCCCTTCTGTTTGCGGGAAGTTTGGGTATTTACTGCATGTTTAGCGCTTCTCGATGCAACTGCTTCTCATCACCATGATGGCGTTGTTGCACCTGATATTGAGAAGGAGTTCTACCGTCTTCAGGGTGATCTCTATTCACTGTCACGGCTTAAGGTAGAAATTTTCTTGCTTTCAGAATTGGGAGAATGCATACACTTAATTTGAATGGAGTTCCCCGTTAATATATATGTTTTGAGGTGATATCGCATTTGTCTATGTAATAGTTTGTTTTATGTGATGCCATACATACTAGTTAATTCATGTCCACACACTTAAAGTTTATTTTTTTTATTGAATATGAATTTAATAAGCCAATCATTCTCAAGTATTTATACCCATTGAAATGCTTTTCTGTTCATGGCAGTTCATGAGACTTGGATATCTAATAGGATATGGAACAGACATAGAAAAAAGTCCTCTGAACAGGTATTGATCTATATTTATCATAGCATATGCATTTGCTTGTTAGTTATAAGTATTCTTTATATTCATTTAAACAAAACAAGGCAAGTCGTTATTGGCTTTACCAATGTAGTAACTTCTACGCATGTTTTTGGGCAGTGCTTGTCTCAGTATGCTGCCTTGGCCAAAACCAGCAGTCTGGCCATCTCTTCCACCTGATGCGTCCTCTGAGGTGCTTGAAAAAGAAAAGGTATAATGTGAATGTGTTTTGTGATAGCATTCTTATTGAAGCCAACCATGCTTTAGATTCAGGCTAAGAGTTGACTGTGCTTGCATAGCCTCTTGTCGACAGACATAATTTTGTTTACTATATATAAGATCAAGGTCTGCATAACTATATATACCGTCTGGGTTTTTTTGAATACTTATCTCCTAGTTTACAGACTATTCTTCAAGCTACTTCAAGGACCAAGCACTTTGGCATCCAACGGAAACCTTTACCCCTTGAACCATCTGTCCTTCTACGTGTGGCTAATAGAAGAAGGGCTTCTCTTTCTACTGGAAATATTCCTGAAATATTTGATGGCCGCCCAGGTTTTACTGAAGGGTAATGAAATTTAAAAATAAAACCATTTCCGTTTAGCTCTTATGGTTTTAAAATGTGTTAGCACTTGGATCTCAAATATTTTTGAAATTTCCAGCAAGAATTGCATATCATCACCTTTTGTTATTCTTTGAGGAACTAAAATGATATGTTTATATATTCCGACAGATCAGGTTTCGAAGCGTCTCCGAGGACCCCTTCATCACTTAAAGTACAAGCAACTCCCATGTCGAGAACAAATTCCTCACCTGGAAATTTCGAGAGTCCGCTAGATAGGCCTATGAGGCTTGCTGAAATTTTTGTTGCAGCTGAACACGCTCTGCGGCTAACTATTTCAGATCACGATTTGTTGAAGACATTGTCATCTGTTCAGGATTTCGAGGTAGTAAACTGGGAAGTTCGATTCTGCTAAGGCCACATACAGATACTCTTCTGAGTTTGATGCTTGTCTTTCTTCTTGCTTTTCATGTGTAAATTTTGTTGTGGCAGCATAAATATCTTAGTCTGACCAAAGGTGCTGCCGAAAACTATCACCGTTCGTGGTGGAAGAGACATGGAGTCGTTCTTGATGGTGAAATTGCAGCGGTCTGTTTCAAGCACGGGAAATATGATTTGGCTGCAAACTCTTATGAAAAAGTTTGTGCCCTTTATGCGGGTGAAAGATGGCAAGATCTGCTAGCAGAAGTCTTGCCCAATTTAGCTGAGTGTCAAAAGATTCTTAATGATCAAGCTGGGTACATGTCATCTTGTGTTAGGCTACTTTCGTTGGATAAGAGCTTATTCTCGTCCAAGGAGCGGCAAGCTTTTCAGTCCGAGGTTGTCAATCTTGCACACAGTGAAATGAAGAACCCAGTGCCCTTAGATGTGTCATCACTGATAACATTTTCTGGAAATACTGGTCCTCCGCTTCAGTTGAGTGATGGAGACCCTGGGAATCTATCTGTTACTGTGTGGAGCGGCTTTCCTGATGATATCACCCTTGATTCGCTTAGTCTTACCTTGGTAGCCACCAATAACACTGACGAAGGCGGCCAGGTTTGGTTCCATTAGACATGAATGTTCTCGTCCTTTTCTTCTATCGAATTTCACGTTCTTAAGAAATATGTTTATGAATTGGGTTTCAGGCTTTGAAGAGTTCCGCTGCAACTGTACTAAAGCCCGGAAGAAATACTATCACATTTGCTTTGCCTCCACAAAAACCCGGTTCTTATGTTTTGGGAGTCGTTACTGGCCAGATTGGTCGCTTGAGATTCAGGTCTCACAGCTTTTCAAAAGGTGGTCCTGGAGAAACTGATGATTTTATGAGTTATGAAAAGCCAACCAGACCTATCCTGAAGGTACACGATCTCCCAATTCTAAGATTTTTATTACAGCTTGTGGAACGGTATAAAATAAATAATTACATGCATGAGTAATGATACTCTTATGGGCATTTTTTTTACTTGATTGATACGAAGACATCTTATTCTTTAGGTTTCCAAACCAAGAGCTCTGGTTGATCTTGCTGCAGCTGTATCTTCTGCGCTGCTTATTAATGAAGCGCAGTGGATTGGTGTCATTGTACGTCCTATTAATTACTCACTGAAAGGCGCCATCTTGCACATTGATACTGGTCCAGGGCTAAAGATTGAAGACTCATACGGCATTGAGATGGAGAGATACATGGAAACAGATTGTGATGTTGGTGCAACAAAAGCTGAAACTTCTGTAGAAGACAGCCCTGCTTCTCCAAAACGTGAGTCAGAGGTCCTTAATCTCTGCGACGGTAAAATAGTTTTCTCAGAATGGGCTAGCAATGTGAGTTCTATTCTGTGGGTCCCTGTTCGTGCATTGAGTGAGAAGCTTGCTAGAGGGTCATCTTCAGGTTTGCAGGAATAAATTATTTTCTGATTATTACACGACCCTTCTCACATCCACTGGCTACTGATCCTTTTCTGCGTTAACAGTCACTCCGCTGAAGCAAGATATTTTAGAGGGAATGAGAACTGTAGCCCTGAAACTTGAATTTGGGGTGCATCATAACCAGATATTTGAGAGGTATTGTATTTATTTCATGTAATGATATATCTCGATCATCTTTGTTCCACATCAGAGGTTTGCCCCCAAAAATAGTTCTTTCCCTCATCATCCTCTGCTTTTGTTATGTGAGCAGAACGATAGCTGCACATTTTACTGACCCTTTTGACGTGACTACAAGGGTGGCAAACAAATGCAATGATGGCACATTGGTCTTGCAGGTAGCGAACTTGAGCTCTTTTAACACATCAGTCTCTCATCTTATTCACGCCCACTCAAGGTTATTAATCAAGTAATTCCCTTTTACAGGTTATGCTACATTCCCTTGTCAAGGCCAACTTGATAGTTCTTGATGCTTGGCTTGATCTTCAAGATGGATTTGTTCATGGAAAAAGTGATGGAAGACCAACTGCGACGTTCTTTCCGCTTGTTGTGTCACCGGGATCTAGAGCAGCAGTCGTGTTTAGTATATCCACAGAGAAGATGATGTCATCAGGTATTCCTACTCTCCTGAATAACTGTTAACATCACTCTGTTTCTTACTTTTGGTAAACACACTTAAACTGATAAGGCCGTCTGCAATTTGGAAACTATTTCTGACTTCAGAACAGTCCGCACGATAAAGATAATGCAACGTATAATATATGGGAATATCCACTTGTCAAACGTGTCAAAGCTCTTGAACCTTGACTTGTGCTTGACAATGGCTATATACAAGATGACATTTGCATACTAAAACAGAAACAGTTTAAAAACAAAAGTTGTGGATAACTGCAAACTAACTAATTGTTTGCACAACATAAGGGAAAGATTTGGAGGTACCAGAGAGCATTCTGAATATCAAATATGAAATCCATGGTGATAGAGTCGCTGGAGCGCACAGACCAGTGGATGCAGCAGATCACTCTGGAGCTGATGCTGAAAGGAGAGATTTGGTGTTCAAGAGTGCTATTGTTTTGCAGCGTCCAGTGCTTGATCCTTGCCTGACAGTTGGATTCCTCCCACTTCCTTCTGATGGTCTTAGGGTCGGGAAACTTATTACCATGCAGTGGAGAGTCGAAAGGCTGAAAGAGCTCAAGGGAAGTGAAGCCATAGAACAGCAACATGTAAGTCATGTCCAGATCGAGCTAGTTGATGTGGCTTCCTATTCATATTATATATTACTTTTCCTTATCAGTGTTAATCATCAATCCACGATCAGTTCTTCAATTGTTATTGTTTTATTTCCACAAGGGTGAGGTGTTATACGAAGTCAATGCAAATTCGGAGAACTGGATGATTGCGGGTAGGAAGAGAGGTTATGTCTCTCTCTCAGAGGAGCAAGGTGAAGTGACCTTTTCTTCTTCTTCTCATTTGTTGTGTTGCAAGAAAGACATTGCATACAAATGAGGATATGTTTGTTTATTATGTTGGGTGTTTAAAAATATTACAGGTTCAAGAGTGGTAATATCGATACTATGTGTTCCATTAGTTGCGGGTTATGTACGTCCTCCGCAGCTAGGTTTGCCAAACGTGGAAGAAGCAAATGTAAGCAGCAATCCACCGGGTCCTCACTTAGTCTGCGTCTTGCCTCCACTTCTCAGTTCTTCCTATTGCGTCCCTGTCAAGTAGTAGAGTAAAGATTCACTTCAACTTTTCCACTCGCGACTCGAAAGTTTCATTATATAGAGTATTTGCTGCGACATAATAGTCAAGAAGAAAGTCTTTTATTGTATGGCTTTATTTTTTGTTTTCGATCATATAAATATCAGAGAATTAAGTTCATGGGATCGTCAAATTGTCTCGGGGTGTGTATTTTCAACTTTTCAATGAGAAAAATATGGAAACAAGTCGCTTGAATCAAGTTTTGCTACGATTTTACTACCATGTGAATCTAAACCAGCTACAACACAAGTGAACCCGCATGCCAGAATGAGTAACTCTTATACTTGCTGTCAAAATCTTTGTAGCAAGATATGTTTACATGCTTACTCCACAAATAAATTCGTGTTATGGAAAATATTGTGACAAAAACTTGATGGGCAAGGACATTCCTCTGAATTAAGGAAGGGTTTTAATTTTAGGTGGATATGAGATTACCAAAAGAAATGTCACAATTAGAGCTCTTAATATGTTTGTTTCAAAAAGAAAACTTTTAATACGAGTATACGACTACTTATAAAAAAAAAAAAATAGAACATAGTCAAAAGTAACATATCTTTAAACAAAACAAAACAAAAAAGTAACATGGCTCGTTTTAACCATGTTTAGGTAAAAGTAGAAGAGTAAAGAAGAGTGGAAGACAAAAGAGAATGAGACTGTGAGAAGAAAAGAAGATGCCCCCACACCAGAATGTTAGCTCTCAGATAGCTCCTTCATTTTTTATTTTTTTGGATCGAATCGAATGGCACTACTGAATACACGTTTATGTTGAAAGAATTTAATAGCACCAGGTTACTATTAGAATCATTGTAAAAATGTCAGACAATAGAAAGTGTATTACAAAAAATCGGAAAATATCAAAAGCTTAATTAGTACAATTAGTTGAATGGAAATCAATAAGTGGATAGTGACACTAGGTGACACACTGATGCGGACACTATGTACTAACTAAGTAACTATCACTTCATTTTCAAGCAAACTAAAGTCTTCCACATAATCAACTCCCTAGATTTAGCATGCTCGTAGCATTAACTTCCAACCTAATTTTCTAAGCTGGCTCGCAATCATATTAATTCGTCTTTGATCCCATATAATTCCACAGAGAATAAACCTATACCACTTATCCTTTAATAGATTCTACAACCACTGTTGTTGTCGTGTTATCGTAAAGTAAAATTTAATAAAAAGAATCTATCTAAATTACAAAAACTGTTATCATGTTATCATAAACTGTATTAGAAATCCATATGTTATTATGCGTATGAAATTGTCTAATTATTTATTTTAGACTCTGAATAAGATCATGGTGGTATTACTGATGTAATAAAATATATTTGTTTTTTCATTTAGTAAATTTCATAATTTTTCTTGTATTTCATTTGTCGGATTCTATAACATAGTCGATTTCAAACCAGTTTTAGTGAAATAAAGTGTTAAAGTAAACTGTTAGTTAGAAAATGAAAAGAAAAGTTAATCTCTTTTGAAGGGCTGGTGTTACCCAATGAGATTATGATTAGTATCCTCGCAATAATTTGTTTTGTTCAAGTCGTCCTTAAACAAATTAAAAACATAGTGGATCTTTGATACTTGGTTTCTATATTTTTTATTTAGACTGACCCTTTTTGAAACATGGGTTTACGTCAATATGATACCTAATTAAGATCAATCTAGTGTTTTTAATTTTCTCAATAAAAAAGAAATCTAGTGTTTTTAAAAGCTCACCACTAATCTTATCTATACTCATGAACTGCAGATCGATGAACATCTCTTATATTTTTGGCCACATAGATTCACTAATTAGAAGAAAAAAAAAGTATTGAAACTAAAGATTTTAGAACTCCACGTCACGTCATTTAACATCTCCAATCTAAACGTACTTCACCAGAGCCCACAAAATGCTGACTAGGCTTCTTGAACGAGACCATATGGCTCTTAACCATAAACGCAGTGACTCGCTTCGAAACCCTAATCTCTTCCATCCTCAGCTCTTGTAACCTCCGGACGTACTCCGGCACGTGTACGAGGTCCCAAAGCACTCCTACGCCACCAGGTTTCAACACTCTCACCGCTTCTCCTAGCACTCTTGTCCTCTCTGCCGCCGCCTCCACCGTTTTCTGACCGTACTCTTTCCCGACAGTGTGGAGAAACACGGCGGAGACCACCACGTCGAAGTAGTTGTCGCTGAACGGAAGTCGTCTCACGTCGCCTTCACGGCAAGTCACGTACTCTTGCACTCCTATATATGTAACATTCTCCACAACATAAGGTTATCGATGTACTAATTAAATTATTTAAAAAACTTTTAAATTCCTAAAAGTAATTAATGTATAATAATAATAACAATTTTTTGGTAAGAAAATAACAATAACAAAAAACAAAATTATACTTCTTTCGTTTCATATTAAAGAAATTTTTTTGTTACAAAATAAGTCTCGTTTTTAATTATTGATACAAAATTTATAAATTTTATAATGTAGTTTATTTTTTTATTGGTTGAAATATAGTTAGTTGTATAGTTAACTGTGTTTTTTTATAGAAACACAATTTATTAGTATCGTTTTCAATTTTGATGCAGAATTTATTAGTTTTATAGTGCAGTTTAATTAGATGTATAGTTAATTATGTTTTTTATAAAAAATATATAAAATTAATTATTATTTTTATTTTTAGTATGGACAAAGGTAAAATGACAATTAATTAATATGAAAATAGAAGGAATATGTAATGAAACTATCGGTTGGTCAGACTTTGAAACGTAAAAGTAAAGTCAAAAGTCAACGTAATTATAAGCTCTTAAGACGCACCTTCCATGTGAGCCGTGCGGAGAGTAGAGAGAGTAGTGCTCATGGACCGGTCTAACCCGACGACCCGACCCGAACTACCGGTTTTCTTAAGCTGAGTGGCCACCGCATTAAGCAAGACCCCTCGACCGCAGCCGAGATCAAGCGCCGTCTTGACGCTCGACCAGTCTCCCACCGATCCAACCATCCTCTGCGCCATCTCGTACCGTAGAGGCACGGCGGAGTAGAAAAAGTTCGCCGCCGCGAAGAACAAACACACGGCGGAGAGAGCAGTGACGGCTCCGAAGAATCCGGCGGAGAATCTAGCCGCGGCGGAGGAGGAGAAGAGGAAGGACTGGAGGAAGAGGCAGATGGGGTGGAAGTAGAGGAAGAAGAGGGCGGAGAGGAGGGAGAAAGCAATGGCGTTGAGGAGGAGGAAGAAGAGAGTGTGTTTCTGCTCGATCCCGTAGATGGCGTAGATCTGAGCCCAATCTCTCGTCCCGCTCGTCTTCCCCATTAGATCGAAGCAGAAGAAGAAACAGAGACGGTTACAAAAAGTATGTTCAAAAACACAAAAAAGAGCAAAAGAGAGAGAAGACTTCTCTGACACAATTCAGACCGTCGGTTTTTTTTATTACAGAACAATCAGAGTGAAGCTTTATATCTGATCAAATCTATACACACACATTTATATATATATATATATAGAAGCTCTACATGAAAAACATCCATCGCCGTATACATACATAGTGGCATGCATAACAGTAACATGACGTATACTCTTATTTATGTATATATTTGTTTTTGTATTCAACAGTCAAACACAAAACGTGAGATGAATGACTGTTTAGTTTAGTATTATTATTATTTTTAATGTGGAAACCGTCCCTGTTTTAAATTTATTTATGATTATTTGTGTGTTTATCATTAAATCATTAATGGCATTTTATCTGAATTTAGGCTGTTTGTTCGGTGAGTGACCACTCGTTCGTGTTTTTATTTCTTTCCTTTCCTACAGATTTAATTTTGAATTTTAGACTTTTTTTTTTTGAAAAGGCTTTTAGAGTTGTTTGTTTGATGAGTTCTTTTATCACTCCTCAGAGTTCAGTGTATTACCCACATAAGAAATTGAAATATATGAAGTCCCTTAGTTAAAGTTAACTTTTTTTTTCTTGTTTTATCGTTTTGAAAATATTCAAACTTGTTCATTTCCCTTAATCATGCCTTAGCTTTTAACACTCTTTTTTCTTTTATTTTTGTTTGTGTTTATTTCACACCTTTTAAACAATATTTCTCCTTTATTCATTAATATTTTTTTTTGACTAATATTCATTAATATTTCATTCAGTCTTTACCTGTGTTATCCTCGTTCTCTAATATTCATTTCTATTCTGTGACAAACTTATCACTATTCGGGTACTACCTGTTGGCGTTATTTAAATGAGTTTATATAAAAACTCCTTTAAAATTGATTTAGAAGTCAAGAAAACAATTTTGATTTTATAATTGGTGGACCTGAAGCCTGATCGTTTCTTTCTTCTATTTTATAGTAAGAAAACTAATTGGATATTATTTATAATTTGAAATTTATTAAAAAAGGGAAAATATCACATGCATATAGCTAGGATACGAGTGTAATTTAATAATATAGAGTTTTCACCCAACTATTACTATTTTTTTAGGGGCAACCACCCAAACTATCACACTATAAGACCTCCAAATACCACCCAAGTTTTATTTGTGAGATTAAACTTTATTAACTTTCTTTTTTGGGGAAAAAAGAATTATTAACTTTCACATGTCCATAATATGAGAAACCAATATCATTTACTAGAAATGATATAAAAAGAGGAAGAGAGTTGAATTTGTGGTGCCAGTGAACGGAGTAGGCACATGGTAAGGTCTTTCATGTGTCAAAATCTGACTTCGACCCTTGCTTAGGCACATGGAATTTATTATCACTTATTTACTTCTATCATAAAATTAACTTAATAATATGTTTTTCTTCTTATATATTTCTCCATTTGTTTTTAATATTTCTCCATTTTTTGGGTCAAAGTTTCTCCATTTATGTTGTAATTGTACTGTGTACACATGTAAGTTGGTTGCTGGAAATTTCTTTATTTTTTTAGAAAGTGCATTTGATTTTTTTTTGCTAAATTGGAATTTTCTTTGTTAATATATATTTTGTTTTAGTATTCCAATTAATAATATATACTTGGAAGAAGTATCAAAGTTATATATGAGGAAATTCGTCTGATAATTCATTGTATATATGGTAGCTAGTTCACATGGAAAACAAATAATTAATTCCTCAACTCAAATATTATGCTTGCATTTGAGATGAAGGGTTCATACACGTGTTATTAGTTAGCTGTACTATTTTTTGGTAACTGGGATTATTGTTCTAAAATTTGGGAAGACACATGCCATAATTTTATACTATGCTACCAGTTTGAACAAGTATCTGGTGAGATGCCAATTTTTAAAAATAATTTAATGTACGCACATATAAATAGAGAAAATTACACTGTAAGACAGTTTTGAGTTTTTAATAACACTATGAGGCAGTTTATGCTCCTCAGACACTTTCTCTTCTCCCAATACACCTTTCTTTTCTTCTAGTTTATGGAATAATTAAAATCTAACTAAATGGATCTCTCTATCTTTCTTTTCCGTCTTCTTCTTCCCAAATTTTCTATTTTTTCTAAATTGAAATTTGATTCTTCATACTATTTTTACAAAAAATCTTGCATATAATTATCATCTCTGTTGCTTAATCTATCTTTTAAGATAGGTCAAGGTACATCTTTGATGATGGTGTAACAGTGAGATATACAATAACGACAACAATGGTAGAGACGTTATTGATTTGGCGTAACGACGACGGAGACAAAGACGACGGTAGAGCAGTTTCGACGGCAAAGACGATGTAGAAGACTCATCGTCCACAATGAACTAGACCATGCTTCTCTTCCCAGATCGTCGGCGAGCCAAGCTCAATGTCATTCTTCATTATTACGTTCTGAATCGAAACTCAACAACAATGGTCAAGTGTATGATAATTTTATTTTTGGTCCTTAAATTTCTTGCTTCTTTATAATTTGATCTCAAAGTCCTAAAATCTGTAGATTTTTCTTTAATATTTTTCTTGAATTTTATATTGCGCAATGAACACATATCTGCACTAAAATCTTTAAATGCATCAAATAACATAAATGAACTAAATTAAGATGCTAAAAACTATTATAATCATGATATATCATTGAACCACCATCAACATTAACAAAGTAAACATGTTCCATTAAAGTTCCAATATAGTAATTAACAACAATGATTTTTAAACCAGCTATTAATCTTTGTGTATTCATATTTTTCACTTGCTGAAACATCTACATAATAATACAGTTGAAACTCCTTAAGGTATTTGTCTCATGTTGGTGCGAGAAGAAAGTAAAGCACTTTGAGAAAAAAATTATTTTGTTATTCAATTATGTTCCTCTTCACAATTAACTTGAGAATCAACTTCATAATGTTTTGTATAATGATATGAAAGTTATAGTCTATTACCATTTGATATTTGAATGGACTTTACCTAATATTTCAGTGTTGTACATATGTACACTACCATATTTTGTATGCTACCAACCTTTAACGTACACATATACACTAACAAATGTACACACCTTTACAACATATTGGATATCTAACATATATCTTAAACATAAATGTACATGTAAATATCTAATAAATTATAATATGTATATCGTACACGTTAGCCCTTGTTGATAATAAAATACATATATACACATGTAATTTTTTTTTGAAAATATATATGTTAAACACGCAAAGACCTTTAGATGTGTTTAAAAAAATTACTTATACATGTGCACAAATTCAGTTATATGCAAATATAATGGAAATCTTCTAAACCTAGCTTTCAATATTTAACCCTGTAAAATATTTTTCGCAAATTTTATCCTATTGATTTGTTTCAATATGGGAGCATGCTTCCATGTACAAAGATTGTTCTTTTATGTTCTGTTTTGAATGGACTTTACCTAATTTTTCATTGTTGTACACATGTAACTCGTCACATCAAATTGCTTCAATATGAGAGCATTTTTGTAAAAAGATTGTTAATTTATGTACAATATGTTGTACACCTTGTGACATGTACACATGTACATCAAAAATGAATCAATATATGTGAAGAAATTGTACACATATAGCTGGATTGGCGGTTATTTACTAAGAGAATACTCAAATACATAACAAAATAGATCAAATCAAACTGAAATGGTGTACATGACAATAGGTGTACACACAATTTTGTGTGTTATTCATATTTAATAACTTTTTACTGATTTTAGTTCATTTCTTAATTATTTTACAATGCATTTAATAATGTACATATATTTATTCAATTGCATTATAGAAAGTTGTAGTACATAGTTCATTAATTTTGGGCTAACTTAAAGAGACAATTGTTAATTTTGTAAATTTGGAAGTAAAAATGAAAGCAGTCAAAAAATTAAGGACCATTCGTGGTATTATGAGGAAGTACTACAACTAACAATCAAAAAGTTTGTGGGTTAATTTGAGTAACATAACATCAAGGATCAAAGGTGCAAAAAAATCGAAAAAATGACCATCAATGTCCTCGAGCTTCTAGCGACAGCCGCGACAACGAGAAACGAGTTCACAATTTTTGGAAAATTGTTCAATCACAAAACATGAGATTACGAGATGTAGCCGCATTAGAAGATATGACGAAGAAAAGTACGACAGTGATATAAGCTCATTGTTTTTTTAAATCTCTAGATCTGCAATAAAAGATATATATCAGTGATACAAAATATAAAAAAATGGATGGTAAAAATGGAATGATTTACAGAAAAAGAATATGATTTACATGATAAAAATGAAGATGTCGAATGTAGAAGACGGGAGAAATGAGAGAAAAAAGAAGAAAAACGTGATGATTAGACATATAGATGAAATAAATAATTCAAGTTGCTCAATGTGGGACCCATTAGTTGGAAAAATCGCTACAAAGAAAAAGAAACAAAAGAAGATAAGAAAAGAGAAAATGATGGGTCCCATTAGTTGAAAAAAATCGCTTTTGGTTTCATTTTAGTTGAGATAAACTGCCTTAATAGCTGAAACTGCCCTATAATATAATAAAAACATGAAAACTGCCCTATAATGTTAATAACTCCATATAAATATGTGCTGCAACTTCTGTTATCATAGTTTCTCCGGAAAGCAAATTACAATTTAACAGTAGACAAGTTTCCAAGTTCTCATATATAAATATATAAGAGTTACTTACCAAATAGGTCATATTTATCTTTTTTATTATAAAGAAAGTTATTTTTTGTTGGAAAGTCACATTTTTAAGTGAAAAGGATTTTTTATGAGTTTTATACTCTTAATGAACCAAAGACAAGAATTGATTTATTTTGCTAGTTTGGTTTGGCTTGAACAAAAATTATTTAGTTTGGTTAGCTCTCCTTATTTATTAGGTTATTAGTTTGTCTGCTTTATAGCATTAAAAACTGGTGTTTAGGCTGTGTCATCGTTGAATTGTCGAAAATGGCTTTCTGGATGTGCGTGGGATGGATGGGTGAAGTGTAGACTGGATCTTCGTGGACGGGGGAGGGGTGGACGAGAGAGGTATGAACGGATGATGAATGAAAGCTTGGATCGTGGACAGGAGAGGTGTGGATGAAAGTCGTCTAAACCGTGAACGGTAATGCTCTGCATCATATTGACTCCTTGGTGTCCCGAAGGACATAATGCACATGTTCAAACCAAACCAGCAAAACAAATTAATTCTTGTCTTTGGTTCACTAAGGACATAAAAGTCATAAAAACTCTTCTCACTCAAAAATGTGACCCTCCAACAAAAAGTAATTTTCTTTGTAATAAAAAAGACAAATATGGCCTATTTGGTAAGTAACTCGTCCCGAAGCACATGACGAACAAAAGCTAGTAAATCTGATTTAGAGTAAATGTTGAGTCATTCATTTGAAAATCGATCGATGGCAAAAAACGTTGGAGAAGGCGGTTGTCCGATGTTTTGTCTCTCCTACAAGAGAAAACAAGTGAGATTAGTCACAATAGTTGAAAACAAACATAAATCAAAACTTTCAGAGTCTCCAATAAGAAATGTTTGAAAACAAAATCAGATTTGGAAAAAAATCTGAAAAATGAAAAGGGAGAATTTGCTTTAAATCACTTTACAATTAAAAGTAAAAAAAAATCAGATACCAAAACCAAACGTAAAACCAAAAAGAAACATGAATGTTGATTTGATTGGTTAAAGGGCAGAAGAGACTTTCCAACACAAAAAATGGATTTCAAATGTAAAGTAACATTTGATAGAATATAAAAGTCACAAAATGAATTAAAGGATAATTTATTTAATATATAATCTTCGATTGATGAGATCTGTCTGTATTGTTCTTTCAGTTTTATAAACAGTATCTTCTGTTATCACTTATGTTCACTACAAAAGCCAAATAAAATAATTTTTCAGACAAAAGCTCATATATTTTTTTTACTATTTTGAAATCAAGCTACCTGTAATCTGTATATGAGACTATTCTGCAGTGTTACAAAAAAAGAGAGACTATTCTGCATGTCATGTGCTTCTGTCAGTTCTCTATGATAGTATCTTACCAGTCTTTTGTAAATTTTGTATAGCTATTATTGCTATCATTCAACAAATTAAAAGTAAACGATTTAATTTCAGAACTATAAAGAAAGAATTGAATTCATCAGAAAGAGATGTGTATCAACTAACCATTCATGCAACATCATTGACACTTTGGCCCTCCTCTATTGGTTATAGAATTGAATTATTAGAATAATTATGTACTTACAAAAGTAAAGATGAAGACACAACTGAGACTAATGATGATAAGTTTCGTCAATAAATTGTGTGAGAAAAGCTTGTCGAATGTTGGATTTTGATGGATTATAAAGAGTAAAATCTTCTAAATAGCATCAAATCCAAGCAACTGTCGGCAGAATCTATCTTTACTTTTGACCTTTAGGCTACTACATACAGTTTAGTAACTAAAAGTTACTTCTCTTAGGGTGCCAAACATGTCGGCTTAATCATCTTCATGCGTTTTAATTGGTCTGATTTGATACTTTTTCTTTACCAACGAAAATATCAATAAAATAGAGGAACTAAGATCAAACAAAAGAGAAATTGACTTGAGGAAACCCATTCAAAAATCTGATAGGGTCCATCCCAAAATCGGTTAAGGCGGCCCAATAAACACACTTTATTAGCCGAGACCACTAGTTTTTGAACATCCAAATTTTCAGGTTAGGTTTAGAGTCTTTAGACCAGTTCACATAGGGGCTAGTTTTTGTGGACTATAATAATAATTACTCCGTTGTTTCATGTTAGTTGTTTACACACAAATTAAAAAAATATTAACTTTTATATATTTTTAAAATAAAAACATCATTACCTATACACTTAACCAAAATTCAACCAATAAAAAAATAAAAAAAAATATAAAATTATTATACTTTGCATTGAAATTATAAAACGACACTTATTTTAAAACGAAATTAATATAAAGTATTATTATGGTTTTAAATGAGTTCTACTTTCGAGTTGGTTGGACTTGAGTTCATAAAGTTTATAATTTCATATTACTTGAATATATCACAAAAAATGAAGTTAACAAATGAAAAAACATTGCAACTAGATCATACTCCATTCATTTTGTGTATGATTTTTTTTTTAAAAATCAATTCGTGTTTATGCATTATTAACTATAATAATGATAAATTATAATTTTTTTATATTTATAAAATTTATATTGATTTAAATTTATGAGAAATCGATAATTTAAAATTACAGGACGAACATAAGAAATTATATATCATCTTAACAGTACGTGAATACAGCAGCTTTATTACTATAGTAGATAGTAAAAATTCTTTTACCGCTGCTTCTACTATTTACTTTCTTCACATTCACCGGTTAGCAACTCGTAGTTTACCAATGGCCCTTATTTCCCCGACCTATATCCGAACCGGCAAGATAACCAGAGTTAAAACCGCAAATTCTTCAAAAACCGTTTAAAATAAAGATTAGCTTTTCTACTAAACCGAACCAAATGGTTTTCCGATTTCTATAACCGGATTATAAGAGACAATTAGCTTCTTCTTACCTTTGCTTTAAAACGTTAGCTCGATGATGCTGCAGCAAAGGAGGCTTGTGGCTACATGCTATTCAGAGGCTAGAAGACTCCCAACTAGCATAGACAGCACCTATAAGCTTCTCATGCAACACTTGACTAGAACACGCTATGATTCCTCTGTCAAGACCTTCCAAGTAAACTCCTTTTGAGAAGTCTAAGTTTCTCCCACCAGCATCAGTCACCACACCACCAGCTTCTTCCACAATCACCACTCCAGCAGCGTGATCCCATATCTTCTCTTTGTAACTCGACTGTGCAAACTTCATGAACACTTCAGCGTCTCCACATGCAATCGCTGCATACTTCACCATGCTATATACTCGCAACGGCTTTTTCCTGAAGAAAGATTGTAGTGAAGAGACGTTTGTAAACAAAACAGAAGTCAATAAAACAACAATAAGTTACCTAACTCCCATGCTGTTGGCAAGTCCTGCAGTGAACAAGTGGTTTGAGTTTGCTCTCTCCACTGGCTCACAAACCGTAGCTAAAACCGGATCATCAAGTGATGAAACCTTAAGAAGCGTTGCAGATTCCGGATACCCACCAGGGACTAACGGTTGCATCCAAGCTTGACCACTTCCTCTTTTTGCATACATGACACACCCTTTCAACACTGATCCAGCGGCTCCAGGTTGGTTACAACCGTTACTTAGACATTCTTTCTTGACCGGATAGTTAGGACACCCCAACACCCCCAACATAACTTTACCGTTCTCTATCAGAGCCAAAGCAACAGCGTACTGATCACCACGGACAAATCCTAACGTCCCATCGACGGGATCAAGAACCCAGTGCCTTCCCTTAGGACCTCCAATGGAATTGCATCGACCGATAGCCTCTAGAATATCAGTTGTTTCCAAGGGCTTATCTGGCTTTGGAAGCCCGTACTTGGAAGCTTCAGACAAGGCTTCATTGACTGCGCTCGAGACAGCTCCCAAGAGACCCAGTGACTCAGCCTTGGAGAGAGACTCAGTGTCCTCTTCAGCAACAATAGAAAGGTTTTGACCACCAAAAACTTGGGCTAAAACCCAGCTCACAATAGCTTGAACACCCCAATCTGATAAGTGATAACCAACACAGCCAAACTCATTTAGATTGACTAAAAAAGAGCAACATGTAATACAATCACAGTCTGTGGATAACTCTCTCTAGTATCAATCTCATCAATACAGAGTCCTCCACATGAGTTACTTGAACTTCTAACACTAAAACGCATACAATCTCGTACTTTTGTCAGCTAACAGACACTTTCTCAAGTGCTACACAATTAAAACTTGAATTTTTTGCAGCAAAAGTATATACATTTCCACTATTACACACTATTAAACTACTAATACAAACAAGCATTTGTTCAATCTAATTACAACAAAAGAACTGTATAAAGTAAAACAAATTAGCATTATTACACAACATAAAGTAAAACAAATTAGCATTATTACACAACATAAAGTAAAACAAATAAAACACAGATGAACCCCAAAACGGATCTCGAATTGCAATAAACCACAATTAGATCGAACGAATAATCCTGCAAAAACCTATCAGTGTGAGGGAAAAAAAAAGAAACCTGCGACGGTGACAGGGGAATCATCATCTTTGGACTTAACGTGACCGTTGGTCGAGGAAGGAAGACGAAGCTTGTCCTGAACTTTAACACAGAGAGAAGAAGCAAGGTGCACAACACGCACCGCCGTGTCCATCTCTGTCGCTAAGAACTCCATCGCCATCGCCGACCAAATCTCTTTTCGATGGAGGATGAAAAGTTAAAGGAGAGAGGAGGAGATATCAAAAGCTCCACCCTTTTTCTCTCCACTGACTCTTTTCGTCCTTTTTCACTTAAATGATCTTCTTTTTTTTTACTTTTATAAATCTTCTCTTTGTCACGTTTTAAATAAAATAAAATAATATAAGCTGGAAAAAGTATAAAAGTGAAACATACAATTTTTCTTTTAAAATAGCATTAAAATATGTTTTGACGCTTTTGGTTGAATACGTAAGAATTAAACATACACTTTTTAAAAAAATTATATTAAAAATTTAAGCTAAAACTAATTTAAATATTAAACTAATTTAAATATTAAAACTAATTTTACCATTTTCAATAAAGAAAAATTAATATAAAAATATCATATATTTTGAAACATCAAAATTTATTTAAAAACATAATGTATTTTGAAACGTATAAAATATTATCTATTCCACAATAAAAAACACCAAACTTTTTTGAAAATAAAATTTTATATATTGAACAGTGAAATATGCAAGGTAAAAAACAAAGCATCTGAGAATTTTGAAGGGAATCATCACTGGCATCACCAACACACTTTTCTAAAAATATTCATGAAGAGTTTATTGTGACATTATTACGATACAATGTTTCTCGAAATAAAACTAAATAAACTTTGTAGTTTGTATATATGTTTTTTTTGGCAATGCCCTAGTCTTTTTAAGATATCTCATGCACTTGATGACATTTAACCTCAGACTACCAAATTATCTATATGTTTTGTTTTTCTTTTACACTTTTCTAATAAAATGATAATTATATTCAAAAAGGAATCATAGTGGATATCTTTTGGCATCTTTGATGAGCATTTTCTTAGAGTATCCAAAAATCAAAGCTCCAAGAAAAAAGCATACTTTTTTTGCTTAAATTTGACCATACTATATTTTCAAAACGGCCAACTAGTAACATGACATTAATAAAATTAACTTTTTTTAAAGGAAACTAATAAAATAAACATTTTTCATGTTCATAATTCCAAAAGAAAACAACTAATTTTAGCCAAGCTGTACTGTACATAAAAACAAAAAAAAGCTTAGAAAAAACACATGATTAACACATGTTTTAAGTAAATTAATAAAATTAATACATTTAGTTACATTTCATTAATACAATTAACTTTTTAAAGGACATTAATAATATTAACACATGTTTAAAGGACATTTCATTAATAAATCCTACTATATTTTCAAAACAGCAAGTTATCTAAAGAAAGAGTAACATTTCATTAATACAATTAACTTTTCTAAAGGACATTATTTAAATTAGCACATGTTTGGTAATGCCAAAATAAAATAATTAACTTTAGCCAAGCTGTAATGTACATAAAAACAGAACAAAACAAAAAGGCTGGAAAATCACAAAATACTTGCACTAATTCTCACTTGTAAAAAAATACCTATACTATTTTGGCACCTCATTAATACATACTCATTTTTTGATAGTCAATTTAACACATAAACATTTAAAAATTAAAAGTTTTAAATGATCAAAATAACTACATCAACATGTTAAACAGATTCGTTAAAATACTGTTGTTTTAGTTAATTTTTTTTCTTCCAAAAATACATGATTTAATTTTCATTTGCAATTAAAATACATAAACTATTTTGATTTCCTATTTAATACCTAACCTATTTTGATACTTAATTAATACCTAAACTTTTGAAAATCGAAAGTCTTACACCACAAAATTAAATAAATGAATAGAAAGATATGAAATAAAATTGCATTACATTGCAACATATCAAAACTAATGTATATTAAAAACAAACAAAAGAGCTGAAATATAAAGTGAACATAGGACTTTCATTCAAACTATTTCTTCTTTAGACATTTATTAACCTAAGCAAGACAGCAAACATAACCTCATAATTTATGTGTGCTTTTGTGAATTAAAATCACAATAACCTTAAGGAAACATCACTAAAATGACAAAATATCAAATGCATTATCAACTTATAAAGCTTCAGACCTCCTTCACTTAGAGTCTTCTGAAGACAATAGATGATAAAATTGTTGGAGTAAGTTCGAAGTTAACTTGAGAGAGAAGTTATCCTAATCCAAATAGATTTAGGATCTTTAGAGATAAGGATCAATATGTATTTAGGAGTTATCTAAATATGGGTGTTTACTATTAGGATTAGGATAACAACTGGTGTTATATAAACCGTTGTCGAGTTAGGGCAATGGTGTGAGTGATTTGAGAGATTAAGTTTTGTGTAAGTTTCTTAATCAATAAGAAAGTGAGTTCTTATTAATCTTTGCTTCATAATCGTTTGAGAACAATAATTGGTATCAGAGCTTCGATACAATGGGAGACCTAATTGTTGCAAATTCAAGACCTAAAGAAGGAGGATCTTCGATTAAATGTCCAATACTAACTTCAACAAACTATACTGTATGGGCCATGAGGATGAAGATGCTGCTCAAGGTACATGAAGTTTGGGAGGTAATAGAAGCTGAGACTACTGATGATAAAAGGAATAACATGGCGATGGCGTTGCTCTTCCAGTCGATACCAGAGGCGCTATTACTACAAATAGGGGAGCTTGACACGGCGAAGAAGATGTGGGAAGCAATCCGAACTCGTCACGTGGGAGCAGAAAGAGTCAAAGAGGCCAGGTTGCAGACACTAACGGCGGACTTCGACCGGCTCACAATGAAAGAAACAGAAACAATAGACGAATTTGCAGGCCGACTTTCGGAGATATCATCAAAATCAGCAGCATTGGGAAAAGAGATAAAAGAACCAAAACTTGTTAAGAAGTTTCTTAAAAGCTTGCCTCGAAAGAAATATATTACAATCGTAGCTGCCTTAGAACAAGTTTTGGATCTTAAAACTACTGGCTTTGAGGATATCGTTGGTCGTTTAAAAGCATATGAAGAGCGTGTAGCCGATGAAGAAGAACCTAAAGAAGACCAAAGCAAACTCTTGTACACAAACGGTGAATCAACAACAACTTCTCGTGATGGTAATAATGATTTCAAAGGAAGAGGTCGAGGAAGAGGCTCCTATTACAGAGGTCGAGGACGAGGGAGATACAACAGAGCTTACACTGGTCCAAGAGATGCGTCAAAGATCACATGTTTCAGATGTGATAAAGTCGGACACTATGTGTATCAATGCCCGGACAGATTACTAAAGCTTCAAGAAGTACAGGAGACTGAAAACAATGAAACACATGAGGCGGATGAGCTTATGATGCATGAAACTGTTTACTTAAACGAAGAAAAAATAGTTCCAAGCAACTATGAAGTGAATAACAGTGAGGAGGATGTTTGGTATCTCGACAACGGAGCAAGTAATCATATGAGTGGTGATAAACGTTATTTCTCTTTTATTGATGACTCTATCTCAGGGAAGGTGCGTTTCAGTGACGATTCACGTATTGACATCAAAGGGAAAGGAACTATAGAGTTTACAGATAGAAACGGAGAGCCAAGAAAGATAACAGAGGTCTATTATATACCGGAACTGAGAAGCAACATTTTAGTCTTGGTCAAGCCACTAAGTCTGGATGTGATGTGAGGATGAAGGGAGAAGCTCTTACAATGCACGATCGGGAAGGCAAACTAATAGCCAAAGCAACACGATCCAAGAACCGTCTTTACAAGGTTCAAATGGGGATAAAAGAGGCTATGTGTTATCTCTCTACACGACCAAGTGACTCTAATAGGTGGCACGCAAGGTTGGGCCACATAAATCTTGACACAATGAAAGCCATGATATCTCGTGAGTTGGTTACAGGAGTACCGAAGTTTGAAATTGAGACGAAAGTATGTGGATCGTGCTTACTTGGGAAGCAAGCTAGGAAGCCTTTTCCAAAAGCTGCAACTTACCGAGCAGAGAAGATACTTGAGCTGGTACATGGTGATATCTGCGGACCTATTACACCAAGTACAAGTGCGGGAAACCGATATATTTTGGTACTCATCGATGATTACTCAAGATACATGTGGATAGCTCTGTTGAGAGAGAAAAGTGAAGCCTTTATCAAATTCAAGACGTTCAAGCATTTGGTCGAACAAGAATCAAAGACGAGAATTCAAACATTTAGAACAGACAGAGGAGGTGAGTTTGTATCAAATGACTTCAACACGTTCTGTAACGAATCAGGTATCAAGCGTCATCTTACAGCTCCGTATAGTCCGCAACAAAACAGAGTCGTCGAGAGACGTAACCGCACATTGATGGAGATGACTAGAAGCATTATGAAACACATGGGAGTTCCAAATTATCTCTGGGGAGAAGCAGTGCGACACTCAACCTATATACTAAACCGTGTGGCAACAAGAGTGGTTAAAGACCAAACTCCGTATGAGATGTTCCGAAAGAAGAAACCAAACATCAGTCATTTACGGATTTTTGGCTGCATAGGATATGCTAAAGTGGATGCAAAATTCTTGAAAAAGCTTGATGATAGGTCTCGTATGTTGGTCTATCTCGGAACAGAACCCGACTCGAAAGCCTACAGAATGTTTGATCCAAAAACGCAGAAAATAATAGTGAGTAGAGATGTCGTGTTCGATGAGGCGAAAGGTTGGAACTGGAACTCGAGCTCAGGAGATCAAAACAGAGCAGGAGACTTTGAAGTTACGATTGGAACATTTGGGAATCATGGGTTATCGGAGATGGAACAGGTTGAGAGTAAAACAGAGGCGAAAGCGATAGAAGAAGAACATACTAATGGATCAAACGAAGAGGAAGATGACGATAGTGAAGAAGAAGGAGAAGATATCGTTAACGTTCAAAACGCAGCAGGTCTGAGAAGGTCCACACGAGTGACTTCACAGCCTAAGTATCTCGAGGATTACGTGTTGTTACTTGCGGAAGAAGAAGGAGAACACCTGCTCATGTGCCTAAATAACGAACCAAGAAACTTCGAGGAAGCCAAGCTGTACAAAGAATGGCTAGAAGCTTGCGAAGATGAGATAAATTCCATAACCAAGTTAGACTCATGGACTCTGGTAAACCTTCCAGCTGGAGCAAAACCAATAGGTCTAAAGTGGGTTTTTAAGATAAAAAGAAACGCGGACGGAAGCATCAACAAATATAAATCGCGACTCGTAGCTAAAGGATACGTTCAGAGGTATGGTATAGACTACGAGGAAGTTTTTGCTCCAGTTGCCAGATTAGAAACAATACATTTGTTAATCAATCTTGCTGCAACGAATGGTTGGGAAATACATCATTTAGATGTAAAAACAGCCTTCTTGCATGGAGAAGTAAAAGAAATCGTCTATGTCACACAACCAGAAGGATTTGAGGTGAAAGGAAGCGAACACAAGGTTTATAAGCTCAAAAAGGCGTTATACGGTTTAAAACAAGCACCTAGAGCTTGGAATGAAAAACTAAACAAATTCTTGCTTGATCTCAAGTTCTCTAGGTGTTTAAAGGAGGCGTCAGTATACAGAAGAGAAACATGAGGAAGTCTGTTAGTTGTGGCTGTGTACGTCGATGATTTATTCATCACAGGATCATGTATGACAGCAATTAACGAATTTAAGGGGGAGATGTCTAGTAAATTCGAAATGAGTGACCTTGGTAGGCTGACTTACTACCTTGGAATCGAGGTGACACAGCATAACAAGGGGATAACGTTGTGTCAAAGTAGGTATGCAAGGAAGATCTTAGAAGATGCTGGCATGAGATACTGCAATCCCGTGCACGTTCCTATGGAATCAGGACTGAAGTTGGCAAGGTCCGAGGCAGAAACCGAGATTGACGCAACAGAGTATAGGAAGATCATTGGCTGTTTTCGATACCTTCTTCACACCAGGCCAGATCTTTCTTATTGTGTGGGCGTGTTGAGCCGATACATGGCTAGTCCGAGGGCATCCCATGGTACAGCGATGAAGCAGTGTCTCAGGTACTTAAAAGGAACTACATCTTTTGGTCTTACTTTCGAGAGGTTACCAAGGAATGCTACGAGATTGGTGGGCTATAGTGACAGCAGTCATAACGTAGATCCAGATGATGGCAGAAGCACAACGGGACACATTTTCTATCTTGGAACTAGTCCAATAACATGGTGCTCTCAGAAACAGGACACGGTAGCTTTATCGTCATGTGAAGCTGAGTTTATGGCAGGGACAGAAGCAGCAAGACAAGGTATTTGGCTCCAAGACTTGCTGTGTGAGATCGTTGAAGCTTTACACGAGAAGACAGTTATACGTATAGACAACAGATCGGCCATAGCTCTTACTAAAAACCCGGTGTTTCATGGGCGAAGCAAGCACATTCATACAAGGTATCATTTTATAAGAGAATGTGTTGAGAAGGGATTAAAGGAAGTTGAGCATATACCCGGAAGTGAACAGAAGGCGGACATACTGACCAAAGCTCTAGGAAGAACCAAGTTCAGAGAAATGCGTGATCTTATTGGCGTGCATGATGTGGAAGAAAAGAACTTCAAGCTTAAGGGGGAGATTGTTGGAGTAAGCTCGAAGTTAACTTGAGAGAGAAGTTATCCTAATCCAAATAGATTTATGATCTTTAGAGATAAGGATCAATATGTATTTAGGAGTTATCTAAATATGGGTGTTTACTATTAGGATTAGGATAACCACTGGTGTTATATAAACCGTTGTCGAGTTAGGGCAATGGTGTGAGTGATTTGAGAGATTAAGTTTTATGTAAGTTTCTTAATCAATAAGAAAGTGAGTTCTTATTAATCTTTGCTTCATAATCGTTTGAGAACAATAAAAATACTTTATTATAAGTCATTGTTTTTCACTCTAACAATAGTTTAAAAAACTTAAGAGATATCAAACACATATTTGAATCGTCTTGCTTATCGAGCACATCAGCTAGTCAATATGTAAATTATGTTTTCACTAAATTATAGCTCACATATTTAATGAAATTAACTAAGTTTTATCGATATTTTATAAAGCATTGATGTCGTTAATTTTACGGTTTAAAACTTTAGATTTTTTTTCAGAAAAATACTGGAGAAGCATGAAGATGATAAACCCTAACACATGGATTATGATTAAACTATACAATCCAAGACCCAATTGAATCGATGAGAAAACAATGGAGAAGCCTTAAAATTAACGACATCAATCCCAAGCCGTGAAACTTCGACTCTATAAATTCTATTGGATTTCAAAAATAGAAATATTCAGACTATTCAAAATAATTCGTTGTAACGGTATTTTTATATATAAACATAACATTTCTTCTCTCCTAGATGAGACATGTCAGATAATCTTCCTATATATTAATTGAGAAGTCACTTTATTGATTTTGCTTACGTGTCAATCATTGGTGAAGTCTTGATAAAATTGTTATAATTTGATTGGTCACTAATTTTTAATTTTTAATTATTTTTTGTTAAATCCAAAATAAAAGGTAAGTCTATAACCATTAACATCACTTGTCAAATAATATAAATGATATAACGAACAACAATTTATGGTAACTAATAGTCAAAATTATAGAAAGAATAATAATGTTTGATTAATTTCTTCTTATATCGTCAAACTATATAAAATAATGACTAATTGTTTTAATAGAAATCAATATAAATAATTTCATATTGTGCTAAAAAATTCATATTCTTAAATAGAGAATTATATATATATATAAATTATTATAATAATTACTTATCTTTTATAATGTTCATATATGATTTATAAATTATTTATAAATATTTTTTTGAAAAAATCAAACAAGAAAACAGGAAGCCAGCCATGAAGGTGAGACGGTAGAGCTAAAATCCAACAAGAAAACACTGGAGAAGCCTTACCTTGTTGGAGCCAAAAAGCTGGCCGATCACCAAGGAGAAATGTGCGACGCCGGAACAGGAAGCCAACCATGTAATGCTTAGGGAGCCGCTAATGCCAGAAAGGAAGTCCGAAGATCGGGCACAAAAACGACGTAAACAAACGTGTGATCCAAAACCGAGAACCTCTCTCTGAAGAATGTCAAAAAGAAAAGAGAGAAGCCTTTTATGACGAAATAATACAAATCTATTTGTTTTTCAAGAAGAAAAAGATAAAAAATGAAATTATAATTGAAGAGGTCAAATGCATATAGAACCGTATATGTGGAACTGTGCATGCCATGGACAAACAAGGAGCTCATGTGGTGATGTATAATTGAACTATTAAATCAAACAATTCATATAATTAATCAGCCTTACATTTAAATCTGTAAGTATTAGCTTGTGATCCGTCCAAGTAATCGTTACGTTGAATCCTCATTGTGTGACTGGGAAGCGAATGACTTACAAATAAATTAAGTTAATTTTCCCCTTTTTAATGTGTGCTATAATTTTTAATAATTAAAATAGTAAATTTGATAAATAGTGGACATAAATAAGAGAAATTCAAAAATGCTTTAAGAGGTGTTAGTGGTTTATATATTTTAATTAATTTAGACATCCATATAGTATTTGTAAATTTAAATGAAATATCAAATTTTTCATTAAAAAATACCAATCAATAACTCCCACTTAGAATTTAAGAAAATTGACAAGATGTTTAAGGATTGCTAAATTCCCAAGCCGTGAAACTTCGACTCTATAAATTCTATTGGATTTCAAAAATAGAAATTTTAGACTATTCAAAATAATTCGTTGTAACGGTATCTTTATATATAAACATGACATTTCTTCTCTCCTAGATGAGACATGTCAGATAATCCTCCGATATATTAATTGAAAAGTCACTTTATTGATTTTGCTTACGTGTCAATCATTGGCGATGTCTTGATAAAATTATTATAATTTGATTGATCGATGATTTTTAATTTTAATCTTTAATTATTTTTTGTTAAATCCATAATAAAAGGTAAGTCTATAACCATTAATATCACTTGCCAAATAATATAAATGATATAATGAACAACAATTTATGGTAACTAATAGTCAAAATTATAGAAAAAGTAATAGTGTTTGATTAATTCTTTCTTATATTGTCAAACTATATAAAATAATGAATAATTGTTTTAATAAAAATCAATTTAAATAATTTCATATTGTGTTAAAAATTCATATTCTTAAATAGAGAATTATATTTATATATAAATTATTATAATAGTTACTTATCTTTTATAATGTCCATATATGATTTATAAATATTTTTTGAAAAAATCAAAAAATTGTTTATTATGGGTTCTAAAATCACTATATGAGAATTTTAAAACTTTTGATATGAGCACATAAAAGAAAATACAAAATCTACTATATTAAAACAAATCACTATATATTAATAATTTTGAGGAAGAAATATAAAAAAAATTATAGAGTTACACAATGTATAGCACTAAATTAAAAATTATAATTAAAATATTTGTAGTAATATCAAATACATTTATAAAATAGAAAAATATCCGCACGGACGTGCGGGTTAAAATCTAGTTATATATTAAACGAGAGTTTACTTAATTGACTTTTGCTTACATGTTGATTACTGGTGAAGTCTTAAGGAAATTATTATAACTTGATTGGTCGATGATTTCTAATTATATTTTATTTTAATTAGATCTAAAAATAAAAAGTAAAAAAATAAATAATTAATATCAGTTGCCAACTAATCTAAATAATATTACAAATAATGATTTATGGCAACTAATTATTAGAATTATAGAAATAGTAATAGTTTCTCAAGAAAAAGAGTAATAATGTTTAATTTTCTTTATAGTTATAAACTACATAATATAATGAATAAAATTGTTTTTATATAAATCACTGTACTAATTTTATATTTTACATACATAATTATATTCATATATAATTATATGTTAACTAATAATGTCTTATAAATTTCATGTATTCTATATAAATTATTTATAAGGTTTTCTAAAAAATAAAAATTATTTATTATAGCTTATAAAAGTATTTTTATCAGAATTTTAAAATTATTTATAAGAGCATATATCATTTATAGGAGAAAATATAAATTTTGGAGAAAAGGAGAATTTGCAATAGAATTGTATTTTCTTTCAATTCAAAAATAATCAAATTTATGAGAACTTAACTGAGAATTAGTTTGCATTAAAATTAAATAAAGTGATAGACAAGATAGTGTGATGATTATGAAGTGTTTTAAAATAGTTTATGAGGTTCAATGATAATGCGTTTGTTAATTATATGATCAAAATGAAAGAAAATAAATATTTTTAACGATTTTATTAATATTACTTAATTATCACTAATTTTCATGCTTTAAAAAAATAATATTGAGATTTTAGATTTTCAAAGTATTTGGAGTTAATGTTTCAATTATTATTCAAAAAACTATAGTATTATATATAATATATATTTTATACAATATTTATACCTACAAATTTGCGGACAGCCACCTAGTATATTTATAAAACAATTGTCACGTGTCATTAGTAAAAACTAGTTCAACCTTTTTCTTTGATGGGCTCCATATTTAGTTGGTTTTATTTAAACTAGACGCATTTAAACTAGTCTATGTTATTTTCTTCACATTCCAATAAGGCCCACTTCTACTTCAAAGTCTTTGTATTCTTCGCGACCTCCAATCCTCACCATGGCACCCCGCGACTCCTCCTGTCATCTCTATTGCGACTCCGTTGATCTCTGCTCCAGCCGCGTTTTGCCTCCCTCTGTTGTCTTGAACAAGCTTCCTTTGCAACGTGAGTGTAGCGCCGTGTTCCACAGATTGTAGATAGGGTGATCCAAGGACTGACTAGCTTAGACTATGATACGAATTGATTGGGTTGAATAATGCTAGAAAGAGCTGGCCAAAGTTGAATGGATTGACTGTAGTGGAAGAAGAGTCAGATCAATGTCTGTAAGGATGAACTCATGGCATGAAAGATCTAGAATATGATATGTTTGAGCCATTATAAGCTCGGTCAGTCGGTCTTACACCTGGATTATGGCTAAGTAGTTCAGTCAGAGAATTTCGGAAGTGTCCAGGCGTCAAATAATGTAGAACTTTGAACAGAAATGGTCGAATATGTATAAGTGTTGTCAGATTTGGACAAGTAGTTGAGTTGGTCGACTGGACATTGTTTGTCAAAAATCAGACAAAATGGTTGACACTATCAGACGAACTAGGATGAGCTGATTAAGAAAATATTAGTCAGATTCGGAAAAGGTCGGTATGATCAAGACATGCAGTTAGACTTGTTGACTTGGATAGTGAGCTGGAGCTCAAGTTTTTGTGTAAGTAAATTTGTGGGAATGGTTACAGTCCAAAAATGGAAAATTCGCGCTGGCAAACCACTTGACCACGCGAGGGGGGGGGGGAAGGGGGGGAAGTTATCACCTTTGGCCGAGTGGAAAATGAGCAGGAACGATTTTTCGGGCCAAACCACCCAACTTTTCATTTAATCATCTTTCTTCCTCATTTCTTCATTTTGTCACGAAAATCTCTAAGTAAATCAAGAGAGAAACCGTCCGATCAAGAGAGAAAGTTTAAGATTTGGTTGGATCGATCAAGTCCGAGTCAAGAACGATTGTATGTTGGGTGATCCCAACTGAAACATACCGAATCAAACTGAAACATACCGAGAGACCCGAACAAAATATGCAAGAGGTGCAAACAAGACCGAATCAAACTGAAACATTCGACTCTAAGACAAAGGTGAATGTGTAATCATAGTCTAACGTACTAAATCCTAGTCTGAATGATGAGATATTTTTTGATATTGATTACATATCTAATTTGAATTATCTACACTCGTCTGGCTTAGATTGAGTAATCAATTCCTTCCAACGATGCGTCTGGATCAATCTATGATTGATTGTGAGATGACACTTGGCTTAGAATGGTTATGTCGATCAAGCATTTGTCTGGTGATAAGCATGTCCTATAAACAGATTGATTGAATTAAATACGATTGATTTACTATGGCTAAGTGGGACATGATCACCGCTCTCACTAAGCAAATTTAGTCCTTATGCCTCTTTTGTAGATGCAGATCATGATCAAACTCGGAAGGGTAAAGACATAACATGATCACGGAACAAGGCATGAAGGATGAATGGTGGATTTGGGTAGATTTAAGACAAGTGTAACTTGTAATAGCTTATTTAGCAAATTCACTTGTCAACTCGAACCTCATTTTATCTAGCTAAATATTATTATGCTTGCTTGACTTGTCTGGAAATGAGCTAAAACGGTGAGATAATTCGAAGTATAGAAAAAGTTGAAAATGGCATAAGTCTAGTGACTCTAGTCGAAAAAGTCAGACTCGTACTAATAGTACAAAAATAAGTCAAATAATTCAGGTCGCTTCAGTGATCCCACATTCATCGTTTCACCGCCGTGGCCTCCTAAGCTTGCGACCAACAACCACAATATCTCCTAGCTCCCAAAGTCGACGATCTCACCTCCAATTGCATGTATCTCAAGCAAGGTAGCCAATTCACGATCTGTCCTTCATCAACACGACAAGCCAAATCCCGTGAAGAGTTGACATCGTCCGATCTAAGTGTGAGAAACACTAAATCTGATAAACAACTCAAGTTATACCTATTTGCAATTTGGGCCTTCCTCTTTTGTTTTTTTCTATGAATTTAGTCTCAAATTATCAAAGGAGAACTCCAACCATGTATATGAAATTAAACACATATGCACTACAAACAACTAAATGATCATAAAATTACTTAAAAGAACTAAAAACAAATACTAAAATTCATTAGAATAGTCATATATCACATATACGTTCAAATTAACTTATCATAACAAGCTTATCAAAATCTCCAATGCTATCTAACACACATTTTGCATTCAATTAACTCTTCATCATTTAGCTTTACCTATCCTAAAACCATCTTTAGCCCACCTTTTGTATACGTCTCTATTTTTTTAATATAAATAGAGAAACTTTATTAAAGATATGAAGTTACACAACTTTTTTTCAATCAGGAATGAATGTTCTCACAAGACCACATTAATTACAACATTGATTCAGCATTCCACATGCTCACATCCAGAGGCAGTTTAAGTGGGATATAAACGGTGCGACTATCATGGGTCCAATTCGTTGTTCCCCGTTTTCCTTAAAATTTAGACTCCAAATGTTTTTTTTAACACTATATGTAAATTTCTACAAAATAATAAAAAGTACAAACATATTTTATATGAATATATTTTTTTTATCATCACAATTTTCTTACAAAATATTTTTAATCAAAACTCTATCAATATTAATTTTAAGGTCCTAAGATTTTTCTTTGCCCGAAAATCCATAAAATTGTTGAGTCGGTCCTACTCACATCCCACCTTCAAATAGAGCTACTCATCGAACCACAATAGCAAACCTAAGACAATACTACAAATAACACCATGGCTTAACGCCAACCACTCTTGAAGCTTGAAAGTGTGCCTAAAGAAATTCAAGTAGAGATCATTTCATGAGTGGCATTGGTTTCAAGAACAAGTGTATGGATAGTCATGGAGACAAGTCTAGTTTTTGCAAAAGCCACAACAAATCGTCGCGTATACAAGAACATCAAACTACAACCACAGACACGAAGTCCACTAGCATCACTTCACAAGTACAACGACCTTATGGAACAATGTCTTGATAATCGTAACTTGGAGACACATTACATACAAATAAACCATAATATTTTTATAAAACAACACCAATGGAGGCCTCATTTATCTTCATATTGTAGCTGAAGGTTTGTATGATAATACTATTAACTTTTATAGTTTAATCATGTTAAGCAGAAGAGAACCCAAGATCGGTAAACCAATATTGGATTCTCTCAGATATAACATCAACAAAGGCTGGGAGGACAATTGCTTGAAACGGATAAAAAATCAGTTCATGGAGTTCAAGTCACTAAACTTAATTGTTACTTGGCAAACTACAACAACATAAAAACAACTATAACATGTCAATGATACAACATTGACAATTAATATGACACATGTTAGTGTTATAAGCAAATAATCAAGTTTGTTTTCTTCATTTGAGTAGAATATGTTTCTCATCTTCACTATTTTCTATTTAGAGTCTCCTAATAATTATAGTCATGAATATTCGTTGATAATAACCAGAAAAGCTACATGTACTGTTTCATTTTGGTAACTTAACGGAGGTTAAGAAAATATATAAACCTTCAATCATGAAAAACAACATCTAGATCAACATATACTAGCACTCAAGTTTCTGATTTCCCAAACTGTTGCGATTCGATCTCGGTTTCGTTCAAGTTTTAATATCCAATTTGTGTTAAGTTTGTTACGATTGTGAAGCTGAACAGAGACTTTGATCACCCAGTTCGCTTTCGCTACGTCTGGGAGGAGTCAATAGCTCCCAATCCACTAAGCTTGTGATCGTCAGAATTCAGTCCGATGATCAAGAGAGAATGCTTACAAGCTTATACAAGATTCTATCAAACACTAACTACGAATCTTGTTGTTTCAAGAATGGATCTTATCTCGCGATGAAGAGATTGCCCGAAACAAGTCACCGGTAACTTCCTATGCAATTGGCGCTCGTCTGAGGTCTCATCGGAGAAGATGATCGCAAAATG
The DNA here is from genome assembly GCA_905132765.1 of Moricandia arvensis. NCBI lineage: Eukaryota > Viridiplantae > Streptophyta > Magnoliopsida > Brassicales > Brassicaceae > Moricandia > Moricandia arvensis. The sequence continues at coordinate 91,292 of CAJHQP010000337.1, forward strand.
CTCTCTCTCTGAGCTCTATCGAATGGTAAGTTTGTTACAACAAACTTAAGGCCGTTAGGCCTCTTTCTTATACACCCGGTAACGGGCCTGTTAACCTTTGTATGAGCCCACTAACCAACTTCCTCATTTTTTCCTCTTTCAGGCCAAGACAATACCCATCTTACTTTGTCCCAAGAGTCAGAGCCTTATACACAAAGCCCACAAATCTCCACCTTGTATAAAACTGACTTCTCTTCTTCAGACCACAACCCTTGTAACCCTAGCGAAAGTTCTGCTGACACAACCTCTTCTCTCTCTCTAAAAGCTCTGCATCTCTCTAAAATTCCGGTCTCCTCGACCGACGAAAGTCTCCTGAGATAATTCCACCTCGAAGATAACCTCATCCTTTCTATGATATAGTCTTCACAACCCTTTTAAACTGAACCGACAAACCCTCTGTTCTTGATTCAGACAACAACTGAGACAATCTTCCAACATCCGTAGACTATCTCCAATCCTGTCAAGAATCCACTGATACGACTCAGGTAACCTCATCACCCGAACTCTTCCTTCAGATGAACTCTCAGATCTTTACATGCATGTCACTCTCCTTTCAATTAGCGAGTAGATCTGTAATCTTTCTCAGTACTAACCACTTCTTTTCGTTATTTCAAGGTATCCGAGACTTAGCTCCTTCGAACGATCACAGACAATTAGTCTTCAACCCATCTCAAAAGGTATATTTCTTGTTACTTGCTCTTCCTTTTCCCGGTTCTTTTTTTAGTAGATTAACTCAAAACCTCTTTGACTAACCCACGTCTTGTCCTTTTTTCTGCGAGGTAACAAACTGGAGCTCCTCGGCATACACTCTTCCTACATTTATCACTCGCGAACCTTGACTGACTCTAGAGCCTTCTCCAAAGTATTTCCCGATACGCTTTTCGTTAGGATATCGGCTAGATTTAGGCTAGTATGAACCTTCACCACTGACACACTGCCATCTGCTATCACATCTCTGATGAAATTGTACTTAGTATGTATGTGTTTAGTTCTTTCATGAAATCCACCATTTTTTGCCAGAAAAATAGCTGACTGTGAATCACAATTGATCTTAACTGCACCTTGATCATAGCCTAAATCTTCACTCATGCCTTTAAGCCATAACGCCTCTTTAGTTGATTATGTTAACGACATGTATTCAGACTCTGTGGTTGACAAAGCAACAATTGGTTGGAGCCCCGACCTCCAACTTATTGTGTTGCTACCCACTTGAAATAGGTAGCATGTAACTGATCTTCGTTTATCGAGGTCGGTTGCATAATCTGCATCACAGAAACCTTCCACCTTAAATTCTAAACACTTAGTAAACCACAAGCCGAATTTCGTAGTTCCTTTTATGTATCTCAGAATCCATTTCACAGCCTCCTAGTGATCTCTTCTTGGATTTCCCATGAACCTGCTAACCACTCTAACTGCATGAGCTATATCAGGATGAGTTCCTACCATGGCATACATTAAACTTCCAACAGCACTAGCGTAGGGAACATCAACCATAAACCTTGATTCTGTCTCTGTCTCTTTTTCCCCCAAACTCTTCAACTTGAACTATGATCCCATAGGAGTAGTCACTGCCTTACAATCTGACATGTTGAAGGTCGAGAGTATCTGTTCAAGATACCTTCCCTGAGACGGTTTCAAAGTGCATGCTTTCTTGTCTCTGATAATGTCCATTCCTAGAATCCTCGTGTCAGCTCCCAGATCCTTCATTTTGAATTCACTACTCAGTCTAGCTTTTAGTTCCATGATCACCTCCATATCCTTAGATACAACCAACATATCATCAACATAAAACAGTAGATAAACCCTTTTTGATGCTTCTTCTCCGCTGATGTACACACACTGATCATAAGAACTCCTTATGAACCCTTGATCCTTCATGAATCCATCAAACCGTTTATTCCACTGTCTCGAAGACTGCTTTAGGCTGTACAGGGATTTCTTAAGTAGACAGACTTTATCCTCATTCCCTTTAGATTTAAAGCCTTCAGGTTGTTCCATATAAATCTCCTCCTCTAGAGTATTGTTTAAGAAGGCTCTTTTTACATCTAGTTGCTCCAAGTGAAGATCTTCTTTAACCACCAGCGACAATATGAATCTTATAGAAACATGTTTAACCACTGGCGCAAACACTTCATTGTAGTCAATACCCTCTATTTGTGAGTAACCCTTAGCAACTAGTATGCCTTTAAACCTTGGCTCTTCAACTCCTAGAATACCTGGTTTCCTCTTGTAAACCCACTTACAACCAATCACTCGCTTTTAATAGGTCTTTCAACTAAGATCCAGGTGTCATTTCTGTTTAGAGAATCCATTTCCTCCTCACTGGCCAATCTCCACATCTTCCTTTCCTTAGTACTCATAGCTTCTTGGTAGGATTTAGGTTCATTCAGTTCAATGTCATTAGCAGCAGATAGAGCATAGGCTACCACATCAAAGTCATCGAATCTCGACGGTAGTTTTGTCTCTCTACGAACTCTATCCCTTGCCAGTATGTAGTGATCTAGATCCTGTTTAGTTTCTTCTTGACCAAATAACTCATCCTCTGAATCTGAAACTGCTCCACCTGAAAATGAACCCTCTGTCTGTATTTGACCTCCTGAAGTAGAAGCTTCTGAGTCGTGCAAACCCTTCAATGGTCCCTTAATCAAATTTGGACTAAAAGAAACTCGCTTCTTCTTCCCTTTATCAGCTTTAGTTACTTCACTCTATACTTCTTGTGAACTAGTTTCTTTTAGAGAATCCTTGTAGATTTCTTCTTCATGAAAGATTACATTTCTGCTAACAGTGCACTTTCCTTCTTCTGGTAGCCATATCCTGAAACCCTTTGTTCCTTGAGGATAGCCAACAAAGAAACCTTTAACAGCCCTCAGACTTGTCTTCGCACCAACAACGTGAACATAAGCAGCTGAACCAAACCTTCTCAGGTGCTTTAACCCTGGCTTGGAACCTGACTACAACTCCTCAAGTAGCTTATACTCAATCGCAGAACTATGTGACCTGTTGATTAGGTAGATCGCAGTAGAAGCAGCTTCTGTCCAAAATCTTTCTTCCATTCCACTCTCAGCCAACATACACCTAACTCTTTCCATGATAGTCCGATTCATTCTCTCCAAAACTCCATTTTGCTGAGAGGTGTAAGCACAAGTACGATGTCTCTTTACTCCAGTAGCCTTACAGAGCTCATCAAACCTCTTGTTACAATACTCCAAACCATTATCAGTTCTTAGACACTTCAGTTTCTTTCCTGTCTGAGTTTCCACTTCTACCTTCCATTCTTTGAACTTGTCAAATGCTTCATCTTTAGTTTTTAGAAAGTAGATCCAAACCTTCCTTGAATAGTCGTCTATAAAAGTGATGAAGTATTGTTTTTCAGCTAGGCTAAGAACCACTGAGGGAGCCCCCCAAAGATCAGAATGAACATAATCTAGAATTTCTTTAGACGTATGTTTTCCCTTTTTGAAACTCTGTTTATGTGCCTTCCCAACACGCAATCTTCACAGAACCCAAGCGTGTCAATTCCTTTAGCTTCTAGGTATCCTCCTTTAACAAGTAAGTCTAGCCCTTTCTGACTTATATGTCCCAACATAGAGTGCCATTTCTTGGATATACTTACTTTGGGAGTTGCTGAGTGACTTTCAGCTTTTAGTACTGTCCCTTCCAAGTATTACAACCCGTCCGCATACTTCCCAGTAAGAACTTCATTCCCATCCTTAAAGAACTTAACTTTGTACCCTCCTCCCTCATAGGTACATACAACCTTTTGCAAACAACCATACGAGATTAAGTTCCTGGCCATTGTAGGCATGAACTTAACATCTGTAAGAACTACAATAGAGCCATTCTTCCCTTTGATGCGAATCTTACCAACTCCCTCAATCTCACTGAACGTATTGTTTCCCATCAGCACCTTTCCACCACCAGCTTCCTTGAGATCAAACAAGACATCCCTGTTTGGGGTAATATGGAAACTTGTTCCCGAATCCAAGACCCATTCATCTCGGGTGTCTTGAATGCTTGTTGTAAGTATTAAGGGTCCCTTCTTGGTCTTTGCTTGAGCCACATTTGCTGAGCTAGAGCTAGGGCCTCTAAACTACTCTTTATCGGGACACTCTCTCTTCCAATGCCCTTCTTTTCCATAGATGAAACAGCCTTTGTTGTTCTTGTTAGCCTTGAATTTAGAGTAGTCTCTTCCTTTAGACTTAGATCTTCCTCTTGAAGAATTATACCTCTTCTACGCCTTCCCCTTTCTCCCACATACAGACCCTCAACATCAGATTTAGACTTCCCATAAGAGCCTCTCTCCCTTAGTCCTGTCTCTTTTGAGTATGCTGCAGAGATAACATCATTGACTGTAAGTGTATCCTTCCCACTGCCGTACTTCAGAGTATGGACCAATGGTTCATACTTAGGAGGTAATCCGATAAGGATTTGGATTGCTTGGTTTTCATCAGAAATTTTAATTTCCAGACTCTCTAAATCATTCACCAACTTCAAGAACACATCAAGGTTATGCTCAATAAATTTTTGTTCATCCATCCTGTAACTTGCAAAACTTTGCTTGAGATAGATTCTGTTTGGTAGAGATTTAGTTTGATAATCTCTTTCCAAAGCTTTCCAAATACCGAGAGCTGAGGTTTCCTTCATCACCTTCTGTATAATCTGGTCGCTAAGACTCATTTGTATTAGACTACAGACCCTCTTATCCTTCATAGCCTTCTTAGGATCGACTTTAACCTCAGTGCTTGGTTCAGTCTTCTCACTGTCGCCTTCCGTATCTGTTACTTCTTCTAGAACATAGTCCAAACCTAGAATCTCAAGTGCACACAACATTTTATGTTTCCAAATACCAAAATCACCAGATCCATCAAACTTCTCTACTTCAAAACGACCTTGTGTTGGTTCCATGATTCTTGTTTCAGATTGATCAGATCCAAACCAAGATATGGAGTCACAAACGTCTCAGTAATCAAATCAAGACTTCTACAGCTCAAGAATTTCAGATAAGTTTCGAACCTTAATCTGATCTTACTTCCTTGTAGATCTGACTTTTCGATTTCTTAGAGAGAGATTAGATCTGAACGAACACCACGAGTATCGAGCAAACCTGAGCTCTGATACCACTTATTGCGATTTGATCTTGGTTTCATTCAAGTTTTAGTATCCGATTTGTGTTAAGTTTGTTACGATTGTGAAAGCTGAACATAGACTTTGATCACCCAGTTCGCTTTTGCTACGTCTGGGAGGAGTCAATAGCTCCTAATCCACTAAGCTTGTGATCGTCGGAACTCAGTCCGATGATCAAGAGAGAATGTTTACAAGCTTATACAAGATTCTATCAAACACTAACTGCGAATCTTGTTGTTTCAGGAATGGATCTTATCTCGCGATGAAGAGATTGCTTGGAACGAGTCACCAGTAACTTCCTCTGCAACTGGCGCTCGTCGGAGGTCTCACCGGAGAAGATAATCGCAAAATGCTCTCTCTCTCTCTCTCTCTCTCAGCTCTATCGAATGGTAAGTTTGTTACAACAAACTTAAGGCCGTTAGGCCTCTTTCTTATACACCCGGTAACAGGCCTGTTAACCTTTGTATGAACCCACTAACCAACTTCCTCTTTTTTCCTCTTTCAGACCGAGACAATACCCAACTTACTTTGGCCCAGAAGTCAGAGCCTTATACACAAAGCCTACACAAACAGTATACACTAATTTAAAGATTATATCCAAAGCAAACATGAATTTAACTTCAAACACGGACACACAATCTCACAAATAGATTTACAAATCCCGTGGGAAGTGATGATCTTCTCTATAATAAATTACGATATTCAATTTATTTTAATGTTTTTAGCTGATTTAATCTCTCAATTAATGGAATGTTTATTAGTATATATATCTCAATTTGATCTAAAAACAATAAGGTTTTAGGCTTTTGTATGAATACTCAGATTATATGTATAACAAGCCGAAAACCCTTAGAGCAAGTCCATTGGTGAGGACTCTTTATGGGTACTTAAAATTAAAATAGTAATTAATTTTGTAATTTGACAGTTTTAGAATCTCTATTAATCTAATTAACTTTTTTACTTTCCATTGGTAGGAACCTCATTGAGGCTCTTAAAAAAATTAATTAATACAACCCAAAGGGTAGTCACCAATGTAGCAGAATCAAGCAATGTGTGAATATCAAACTCCATCACAAAACTACAATACAATCTCACAGCCAAACTCCATCAAATATATTCCATATCCTAAAATAATCAAAGTAATATAAACCACAAACGCACAACACAGACATACAAACAAATTTGTAATAAAAAAAGATCAAAATCTAAAGACCCAGACTTTTGTAATAAAGAACCTGATACCAACCATGGTGATGAGCCAGTGATTGAAATCACATCCTTCGAATAGAATCTGGGACCAGGACCAAAGAGGATTGGGATTTGAGACTAGTTTTGAGGAAGAAGAAGAAAGGGGGCGTCGCATCAGCTTCAACCTCGCAACGAACAGTGAGAGAGAGACGCTGGAGTCGGTGAGAGAGACGCCGGAGTCGGTGACAGAGACGCCGGAGTCGGTGAGAGAGAGAGAAGCCGGATTCGTCGAGAGAGAAAATCGCCCAGACAGATGACGGATGTTTCGAGAGAGAAGAATGACTTTGGTTTCGTCAAACCCCAAAGAAGAGAGAGAGAGACAATAAACTCGGTCCAATTAGAGAAGGCCACGTCAGAGCTCCTTACCATTTCTTTAACTCCTCTTTTAAGTACCGGTCCTGTCTTTAATTAAGGTTTTTCATTTATTTTTCAGCCCAATTTTTTTAGTACCCTTGCTTAAGGAGCACCGATGGACCTGCTCTTAAGGCCCATTACCAATTTCATGGTGCTTAACTGCTTATCTCATTCATTGGTGGGTTCTTTTTTGTCAACTTCATTGGTGGGTTCTAGTATTGCCAAATGTTTGATAAAAAAAGAGTGGTATTTTGCAATTAAATGTTTTTAGATGAAAAAAGAAAATTGCTAAATTAGACGATGCTGACGTGGCATGATAAAAAGACAACGATGACGTGGCAAGTGCTAACCAAAACCCTCCCCTCCCCAAACCATGCCTAATTTAAATCAGTTTGCCCTAACAATTAAAACCCTCAAAATCACTTTCCTTCACAACACACACAGCAGCCAGCAATGAGGAGCTCATCCAACGGCGGCGCAATGGTCGGACGTGCTGCCGGAACCGGCGGTGGCGGAAAATCATCAGCACCAGCAGTTGACAAAGAAGTCGACTACGCTAATTACTTCTGCACATACTCTTTCCTCTACCACCAGAAAGACATGCTCTCCGACCGTGTCCGTATGGACGCTTACTTCAACGCCGTCTTCGAGAACAAACATCACTTTGCCGGCAAGGTAACAGAAACATAATCCACTTCTTCTTTTGATCTCATTGGTCTCTCGCTCTGTGTTTTGTGTGATACAATATATGCCCAACTGTGTTGTTTTGAAAAGACCGTGTTGGACGTTGGAACGGGGAGTGGGATTCTAGCGATTTGGTCAGCTCAAGCTGGTGCGAGGAAAGTTTATGCAGTGGAAGCTACTACAATGGCTGATCATGCTCGTGCTCTTGTCAAAGCCAATGGTCTTGAACATATTGTTGAAGTCATTCAAGGTTCTGTCGAAGATATTTCTTTGCCGGAGAAAGGTACTATTAAGTTTACTTATTTTGCAAGTAAAGAGAGTAATGAAACAGAGTCTTGGGTATTTTAAAGTACTGATTTTGAGATGTACTTAGCAGTTTTGTTGTGACCTATTACAATATTATATTAAGCTAATACGTATGGATTCAATTTTAATGTGCAGTTGATGTAATTATATCTGAGTGGATGGGATACTTCCTTCTGCGGGAGTCCATGTTTGATTCTGTGATATCTGCTCGTGACCGATGGTTAAAGCCGACCGGTGTCATGTAAGTTATATGATAGATGCATCGTGGATGGTTTACCTATTAGCTTACCTTATATGTTGTCTACCTATACTATTTCTTAAAGTGGTACCATATCTCATGAATAAGTTGTGAGGTCATGTTGCTAACGTTGATAAAGAAGTGGCCAAAGATTTGGTTTATGTTGATGCTGTGTGTGACTAATAAGTTTTGAATCCAATAGGTACCCTAGTCATGCTCGCATGTGGCTTGCACCCATCAAATCTACTTTGTCCGATAGGAAGAAGAATGATTTGGATGGTGCAATGGCGGATTGGGACAACTTTTCAGATGAGATCAAAAGCTACTACGGCGTTGATATGAGCGTTTTAACAAAACCCTTCGCTCAAGAGCAAGAAAAGCATTACATTCAGGCAGGTGACTTTGAAACTCTTTTCTTTTTTTGTTGCAAAAACTGATTTATTCTTTTGATTTAAAAGACTTAACATGAGGTCACTACTCACTAGGTGACTGATGAACAATTTGCTCTGTTATTTGAATGAAAATTCATAAAAATTTGTCAATTTTGGGGACAGACGGCTATGTGGAATGACTTGAATCCACTTCAAGTGATAGGCACACCTACAATTGTCAAAGAGATGGATTGTTTGACTGCCACAGTCAGTGAAATCGAGGAAGTCAGATCGAATGTAACCTCAGTCATCAATGGGCACACAACACTATGTGGTTTTGGTGGATGGTTTGATGTTCATTTCCGGGTTAGTTGATATACAGATTCTCTGTGTTGCATCTGTTTGTGTGTAAAATGTTAAAGTGACTCTTATACTTTGTTGTTTGTGCTGTAAAAAGGGGAGAAAAGAAGATCCTGCGCAGCAAGAAATCGAGTTAACCACAGCTCCAAGTGAACAGGGCTGCACACATTGGGGACAACAGGTACGTTCTTCCTCAGCATCTGCCCAATGATATTAGTAAGGCTTCAAACTAAAAGACATGTTATGATCTGAATGTGGCAGGTTTTCATTATGTCCAAACCTATAAATGTTGAGGAAGGAGATAATCTGAATCTCGGTTTGGTAATGAGCCGGTCGAAGGAAAACCACAGACTGATGGAGGTCGAGCTTAATTGCGAGATAAAAGAGGCTTCTGGCAACCCTAAGGAATCATTCAAGAAGACGTATTTCATAGAATGATTATACAGATGCATGGAGCTTGGTGGTTCTTGTATCCAATGAATGAAGCACCCAAATGTAATGTTTTACTATTTGTTTCCAACTTTTATTTTTATGTAACGAGCAATTTGCATTGGTAACTAGAAACTAGAGTCTTGACAAGATTGTTTTTAAAACAAATTTTGATTAGTATTTAGTGAAATTTGCTATATTGTTAGTTTGTTACCTTTCATTTGATTCAGTCAATCTTTTGTGTTTGCAGTGTTTTGATCACATCCATTCTATTAAAATAAAATTAATAAAAATATACGATATGATCAATTCATTAATTATTTAATATAAATTATTTGATTATTTACATTAATCATTTAAATATATAAAGTTTTTAGAAAATTGGATATAATATTTTCTTCTAAGACAAAAATAATTCATTTGCTAATGTAATATAGATATATTTTCATCATCTTTCTTATTAAAACATAATTATAGTATTTTTTTGTGCAACACATAATTATACTATAGAATTAACAGTTAATTCATGTGTTATTTACAATATATGCCGTTAGAAATATCTCAAATTTAATAATTTATAAAATATTAATAATAACTCAATTTTAACTATAAATTTAAATTTTATTTATAAAAAAAATTCGCTGACAAAATATAACCAAATCTTACTAAGAATTTCAAATAATTTTATAAAATTAATTAATTAATTAATTAATAAAATAATTAATTTTATAATTAGTAATATAATATTTTGATAAAATTAACTAATTTTATAGTTAGTAATATAATATTTTGATAAATTAATATCAATTAAGATTTTATTACAAAACGTTAAAAAGTATATGCTATATTTATAAATTTTATAATTGTAGTCTATCTTACTCTAAAATAGAAGTAATATAAAAATAAAATATAAAAAATTATAATAAAATAATATATTGATTTTTTTATTTTTAAAAGTGCTTTCATTCAGAAAAATAAATAAAATATCATTCATTGTTAGAACGATTAAAATTCATAAATATGTAATATTTTTACACAAAAGTAAAATGGTTAACATATATTAAATTTTTATATCTATGACTTCATATAATTTTAATTATTATTTATTTTGATACTCACAACAATAAGTCTCTTTTTTTTCCGTTCTGAAACTGACAACGTAGCTTTGCAGAAATCTAGAATCTATAGAGAACATAAAATTCTAGCTGTCAAAGTTTCTCTTTTTCTCTTTTCTCTTCTTCTCTCTCTCTCTTCTCTCTTTCGTTGCTCGTCTCTCTCTCTCCTCTCACTGGCGTCTCTCTCATTGCCGTCTAAGCAGCATCGCCCACCTCCAAGTCGCACCATCCACCTCCAAGCCGCACCATCCACCTCCAAGCCTCTGGTCGTGGTCGTGAGCAGCCCCAAGCCCGAGTCTTGGATTCATGTTGATCCTCGTTCGTGTTCTCTTATGTTCAGTTCTCCAGATCTATTCCAGGTTAGGTGTTTCAAACCCAATTTACTTTTATGTTCTTTATATTGGTTGATGTTGGAACTAGGATTTGGTTAGATCTTGTTTGAAGTTAGAATGATAGATCATAGTAGATGCAAGTTGATAGATGTATGAATCATGCTGCATAATGACCCTCACAATGCTTAAAAGATATTAATGGACCGCCTTGTGTTGATGTGGATGAATGATTGTTATCTTACTTGTGTGATTGGTTGTTACACTCTTGCTTGATTACTTGGTGAAAGCTAGGTTGCTAGAAAAAAGTGAACGCTTAAGGTATTAGATGAATGTATGGAACCAGATATAAATGTTATGTGTGAAGTGAATTAAGTGTGAAATCAAGAACGGGCGGCTTATAATGAATGAGTTAATGATAATCAAAATGTTAATGAAAGATGTGATGAAAGACCCCGAGAATGGGTGGCGTCTAGAAAGATGATGATGATGAGTTAATGTAATGAGACCGCGAAAGGGCGGGTTAGTGTTACTAGGCGTTGTGAGATCGAATCATGGCATATGTGCTGCAGGTACCAAACACATATAGTGCAGACAAGGACCAAATGGCTGCAAGCGGGCAGTTACGTAGGAAGCTGCATGATGTTGTTAATGTAAGATTTCAATAGACCGACACGAGGGGGGGGGGGACGTCCGTGAGCACGCCATAGGTCCTTAGAGTCTAGGTTGATTGGTGTATGCCGAGTCAAGTCGAGTCCATGAGTAGCAATGACCGAGTTCATTGTAATGCTTTATGTTAAATTTGAGCAATTGCATTGTTTGATTGTTAGTGGCTAGCTAGTCCTCTCTCCCGCATTGAATAATATAGAGTTTGATGCGGGGAGACTGGTTTAGAACCACTTCACTAAGTAATTCATTTACTAATTCCCTCCCTTTCCATTTCTCATGTGTGAAGGACTATAAGTAGAAGTGGTGGATTATGGTTAGGTTGGTATTTATACCCAAAGGTTGTGCGTACGATGACTCTTGGGACCAGTAACAAGATACATTGGGAGGTATAAAATGAGTACGCGTGTCCATAACACTCGCTCCGAACTCCGGTCGGACGACGGGAGAGCGGGTCGTTACATTTACAGTCATTAAAGAGGAAAGATGATGTCTTGAAGCTATCTTCACCACCAACCACTGGCATTGTGACTCCAGGTTTAGCCGTGTTATGGAAATCAAGTTTGTAGGTTCGTCCCAAGATTCCGTAAATGTTTGGTGAAAGGTTGAAGAACTTGAATTGGACCTCGAGATTTGCAAAACAGTCATCTGATGGTACTTTGTTGATGTGGATCATGTCTTCTTCTTTTGTAACTGGAACAAAATTTGACAATGATTTCAGATTTGTCTTTGATTATCACGATCATGTTGTTTCTCATAGTCATTCTCTTGATTTTGATGTTCTTGTTTGGTGAGTACCTAGTCTTTAAAAAAAAACAATATTGGTTTCAAGAAACAAAGTTATAACTAAGTTTATGATCAAATACTAACCAGGTGGAGAGAGTTTCTTCCGGGACAGATAAATCTTGGCCATCGAAAGTGAACTTGAGATGGTAAACATCATTTTCGTGGCTTCAAGAAAGAATTTGTGGGAGTTGAAGAGGAGCCCGAGAGCTTGGATCCATGTGAAGTCTCTGGCACGACCAGTGGGCATGTGGCCAATGAACCTACCATTGATCTGAAGGTCTAAGTAAGAGACGAGGCTGGATTCTTCAGGCTGAATTCTTCGTTGCTCTTTGATGCAAGTAAAACAAAATGTCGTCTCCTCCAATAAACCTCAGATCATAACAAGCTGATCTAGGTATGTTGCAGTTCGGTTTCCACACTATACAAAAAAACATATTTTTCATCATTACTTAAACAAATGCAATATAAATGTAACATTCCAGTTTGTGGTATATGAAAAAAAAAAAATAGAATTGATTTAGCTATCAATGTCGTTAAAATGTACTTACATTTTCCCTCACACATCCAATTAGAACTCTAAAGTTACACGTGTTTGGGCTGTAGACCTATCGAAAAACGATTCACAATACCGCGCGAGTGAGGCCAAAATAAAAAGAAATGTCCGGTGATTTCAGGATCACTAAACAAGACTTTCGAGTCTCCAAAACATTAACGCACCGTTTGTTGTACGAAATGAAACCTACGGACCGAGTGAACGGACTTGGAAGGCCCATTAGCCGTGAGTGGTTGGAGCGTTACGATAAAATGCACTGAAACATTGGGGAACGTGGAAACTTGGATGAGAAGCAATCAAAAAATCTTACTGCGGGCATTGGGATTTGCAAGTGGGTCTATCGCCATCAGCATAGCAAACTTTGTACTTGGAGTTCATAGAAGTTGTGCTTGAACATTCCTCTGGAAATTGAATGGACTTGCGGTAACATCGAGTGTAAGGGTTGCTACAGTAAACTCCAGCTGCCTTGGCTTGCAAGAAACAAATTGCAGCCACGAGAGCAGCCACGAGAGCAGCCACGAGAGAAACCACTAGCGAAAGGGTTTTTGAGATTTCCATGTTTGTATCCCTTAGGTTTTTGAGTAGAGAAAGAGAGAGTTGATTGTGTTGGTGATGATGAGATCTAAATTTTTGACATTGAATTTATAGGAGTGAAAGATCAAATGCTTGCTTAATAAATAGGCTATTATGTTAATTGATTATTGAGTTGTATGTTGGGAAAGTGTGTGCCTAGGGATGAGTATTTGAATATCCATTCGGGTTAGGTGGGCTAATTCGAGGTTCAGATTTTTGGAAACTATCTATTTTAGCCCCACTCGAGTATTTATAAATTTTGGTTCTGGTTCAGTTCAGATCTTTGCGGATTCGGTTAGGGTTCGGATAACCTGTTTATTTTTTTTTTTTAATTTTAAAATTTAAATATAATTTAAATTTCTCAAAATCTAAAATTCAAAATTTTAATATATCATATTAATTTGAATAGTGTAAGCCAAAATACTTAAACTTAACATAAAAATTGGTTTGAGTTGAATATTTGGATATAATATTAATAGATATTTCAAGTATTTGGTATTTTGAATATGTTTTAGCTATCTTAGACAATAATATTCATATTTTAAAGTATTTGGATAATTTCAAAATATCTTATATATATATTGGATATATTTTTTGGATATTAATTCTGAAAATAATATATATATATATATATATATATATATTTAAATATATAAATTTGATTCAAATATACCAGATATCCAAAATATTCCAGTTTGAATCGGGTTTGATTCCAGTTCTCTAAATGCTAAAGCTTTGAATTTGTTCAGATATATAACCAATTTTGGTTTGCATTCGGTAATTAAGAATGGATTTGGTTCGATTATTTGGATTCAGACCTTTTTTCCCAGCCCTATGTGTGCATTTGGACGAACTTCGTGTGACACCATCAACAATTGCACTTAACATGTTTTCTTTTAATTCATTTTAAATTAAAAGTGTGACAAAAAGTAATATTTGTTTAAGGGGAATTTGCCAAAACTACCACTTTTCTTGTACCACTTTTCAATTTTACCATAACCAACTTTACCATTAAAATTTTAATAGAACAAATACCATTATACCATAACCAACTTTACCATTAAAATTTTAATAGGACAAATACCATTATACCTCTATCTATTCTCTTCCTCCTATTCACGTCTCCTATTCACGTGTCCACCCCAACACTTATTTTCAAATTCTCCGACGAGTTTGGCGAAGGAGACGAGTTCTCCGACGAACGACATCTCGACAAGCTCATACAAACACGACGATTCAGAATCATTCTTTTCTTGCTCGACTTAATCTCGGTCATCTACCATAGCAAAGGCGTAAGAAGGTAACAAGATGATTGATTGTAATTTTCGTCTTTTTTGTACTTTTATCTTGATTTCGCCAAATCGATTAGTTTCTGGGAAGGAAGATGAATTTTTTTTCATGAATCTTTTAATTCTTAAATTTATAAAACATTCAAAATTTTATCGATTAAGAACATAATGCTTACATATTATCGTTTTTGATATATTTTCTTGATTCTTCCTTGTTTTGAGTATTTTTTGTTGAATATATATATTTTTTCCTATCTTGATCCCAATATTCATATAATCAGGCTATAATGATCGAAATATGTTCTATATGTGGAGATGAAAACTAATAAATGGAATCAACTGGGATTTCATAATTGATGATGAACGAGGATCTTCGCTTAGTATCGTTCATGAATATATAAGTTACAGTGACTTGATTGAGGTTGTTTTAAAAGATTTTAGAATTGATGACAACAAAAACAATGTAAATCTTAGCTATGTCCCACGCCTTCAAACTTTGGGACAAAAAAATTTCCTCCAATATTTATTAGGAATGATCGCCATGTGACATTATATTTGAACAAACTTCATGTAATGATTGATGTGTTTTCACTTTGAAGTGTAATTTTTTTGAATTAAATTACAGTGAATCTTGTTTTTGGAAGTTACTGCTGATGCGTAGGAATAATGTGTGACCAGCATGCGTTCAGATTTTCAATATCAACGAGGTTGGTGAGCTGTTTGAAGAAGCACGAAGAACTCTGAACAAGAACGTGGCCTGTGTGATAAAAAAATTACAGATTTATAAAACTTTATAAAACTTGCAGAGTTGGCTTCTTAACACCACCTCCTCTCTCATATTCTTTAGACATCTCTTACAATAAAACAATTTTATATATCTCCTAGGACTTAGAAAGTTGAAGAGGTTAGTAGGATATCTAAATGAGTTTGGCTACAATGGTTTTTTTTTACAGAAGAGTGCGATGTGGAGAAGTCTTGATGTTCTCAGATTATGTTAGTAATGGCAATTTTTTGTTGAGAACAAGGAATTATCTCTATTTTTTAGATGAGAGCCGTATATAATCTTCTTAGTTCATAATCTTGCTCTTTCCATGAAATGACCTGTTATTTTGCAGCTAAGTAATTGAGACTACTCTTTTTGTTTCTTGTAATAGTAATCAAGCTTGGTTACGTTGACGTCGAATGTGACCAAAAGGTAAACTTATACTAAAGAGAGAACAAGAAGGAAAATAGTACATTTGTATCCAAAATTCAAGCAAACAAACATGTTGTTCTCATGTTCTCATTGTGCTTTTAGTGTCTAAATTATGAAGGTAAGTAAGGAGTCTGTATCAATTCATTGGTGCTAAGATTGGTTAAATCTTATGTCGTGCTTTTATGTATTAAATTATACTTGGTTAAATAGAAATTTCTGAAATTTTATAATGAAAGTTATAAAATTTATGAACTCTGAACCATCAATTTTTGTTCATTTGGATTTTTGTTTATAGTGTTTATTTGTTTCATTTTATAAAACTAATAAAAACTGAGTTTACAAGTCCAAACCTGTTGGAGCCAAATTCAAATGATTTACAAAGATTTATAAATCTGTTTATAAATATTTATAATCAGCTTATAGACTCCAATATATATTTTATAAACTATTATAAATCAATTTATAAACTCTTTCTTTAAAACACTCAATTTATAAACCTTTATAAATCAATTTATACACTCTTGTAAATCAAATATAGTCGCTTATATATTAGTCTATAAGATTTATAAATCAGTTTATGAACTCTTATAAACCTTTACAAATGATATATAAGTTCTTATAAATCCTTATAACTGATTTATATACTCTTATAAGTTGATTTATTAACTCTTATAGATCGATTTATAGACCCGTAAAAATAAAGTTATGCATAGTGTTTTTTTAACTAGATATATACTAACAATAGCTAACTTAACAATATTTTCCTAATTCATTTTCTCTAATTAAAAATCTTTTTTAAATTATTTTATAAATCTTTATAAAATAGTTTAGTTATAAATGATTTATAACAGTTATAAATGATTTATAATTCTTATAAATGACTTGATACTTAAATAATTTATAACCAGTTTATATAACTTTATAAATCAACTTATAATTTGTTTGTATAAATTAACTTACAAATCTTTACAAATCAGTTCATAAAATCTTACAAATTAATTTATAAACCCTTATAAACTTACTTATAAACTCTGATAAAACCAGTTTGTAATCCCTCATATGTTAATTTATAGATTCTAATAATAAAGTTCATAATCCCTTATAAATTAATTTATAAACCCTTATAAATTAATATATAAATCATTAACAATTAAAGATCAGTTTTATAAAAATTTATAAATCAACTTATAAACATTATAAATCAGTTTATAAACCCTTAAAAGTAACTTATAAATCCTTACAAATCAGTAGCCAATTTATAAACTTACTAAATCAGTTTATAAACATTTTTAGATGATTTAACTCTTTCAAAGTTTGTATAAGTTTATTTCAAGGTACATTTATACAGTTAAAAATATATTTATGCACATATATAGATGAGTAATAAATATTTTAAATTGTTTTATAAGCCCTTATAAATTATTTTATACTCCCTCCGTTTCAGTTTATATGTCGTTGTAGAGAAATTTTTTTGTTTCAAAATAAGTGTCGTTTTATAGTTTCAATGCAGAATTTATTAGTTTTATATGTTATTCTATTTTTTTATTGGTTGAAATGTGGTTAGGTGTATATGTAATTGTGTTTTATCTAGAAAATATGTAAAATTAAATGTTTCCTTAATTTGTGTGCACAAACCTAAAACGACAAGTAAAGTGAAACGGAGGTAGTAAATGATTTCAGTACGAATAGACCTTATAAGTGATTATTATTCATTAAAGTCATTCTAAGCATCCAAAGATAAGATTTCTTCAACAAATTATATATGATTCTCACTTTGTATTTGTTCCTCTTGCTTAGCGTCTAAAGATAAGGTTTCGTCACTCTTTTGAACAACGACTTTGTTTTTGTTTGATCTTCCTCACAAGCTAAGAATGTTGTTATGAAAAAATTCTGGCATTGAAAACCTCATATACAGTTAAAATTCTTTCTAGTCTTGTCATTCGTCGTGCTTTCTTTTCAAGAAGTTTATCCAGACTACTCACTGTGTTTTTGTCCTCCTTGGTTAGCATCCAAAGATAGGGGTTTTTCACCTCTCTGAACAACGGCTCTGTTACTGTTTCATCCTCCTCACAAGTTAATCCGGTTGTCAGAAAAATTTCTTGCAGTGAACACATCATCGGTTGACTAGCAAACGTAAACCAAAGATCTTCTCCATTCGTCAATACTCTTACAGATCCCCTGAAAACTGAATGCTAGTCTTTCTAACCATCTTCACTATGCTTCCAATATGTGAGTTTTTCTATGATAGTAAACTCTTCCTCTCCTAGTATATCAACCCCCTTATGTACGTTATCCATATTTGAATATTGAATAATGACTCATGGATTGTCTGGTGGTTATGTTCCAGCTTCATAAATCCTTTCAAGCAATCTCAAATTTGTACAAAAATCATTGCTATCTAACTGAAAACAAAATAAAAATAAAATTTATCAAGTTTCACATTTATATCCTAAATTTATAAGGGGTTATAATTGTTCAAATCGCAGTGCTCACAATCAAAAATTTATTCTCTTAAGTGGAACTATTTAAATGAGAAGTCTAAATCAACCCCATTTTATTTTTGGATAACAAAAGGAACAAACTCCTAAAATTACATAAAACCCAGATTTATAAATGGTTATAATTTTTCAAAAACGCAATCTTCACTGTCGAAACTCTCTAACTCATTGATCGAACTATTCAAATGAACTTTCTTTGAATTTTTGATAACAGAAAAGAACAAAATAAAGAAAATACACAAAATTAAAAATTTACAATTTGTGAATCTTGTAGAGGAGACGATATTTTGAGGTTTTGAGTCTCGATTCTTCATAATCGAGTGTGCTTTCTCTTGTCGCCAGTACGAGAGAGAGAAGAAGCTCGATCTGATTTTGTCGCCACCGAATGTTAATTTCTCTAAAGAAGAGAAGACACACCGAATGAAAAGAAAACTTAGGGTTAGATTTGTCATTTACCCATTAATGATTTAGGTATTTTAAATGTCTTTTTTGTATAGGTAAAAATGAAAAATGGTATAAAAAATATGGTAAAATTGAAATTCTCCCTTGTTAAAAAAAAAAAGAATAGTTTGATTGTTAAAGGTAACAAAAAGAAGTAATATTTGTTAAAAAAATGAAGAAGCAATGTAAGTTGTATGACTGTTAGAAAAGAAAGTAGAATGATCATTTCTTGGTTTACATAAAATGGACAATTGCATTTTGTTGAGTATGTATTGTATATAATCTGTGTGTGACCTAGCCAGCAATCATATGCGAATGGAAAATACCAAACAATTGATGAATGAATCAAATAAATCTTTGTTTATTATATAGCATCACGAAAGGGATATTCTTGTTGGGCTGATAGGTTATAGCCTTATAGGGGAGATGGATGCTGTTAATTGTATGGTTAAGAATAAAAATGCCACGAGTTTGTGAGGAAAGAATTCTGCAAATTCCCATGGGATTGTATAGACTATTATTCTAACGTGTTTGTATGAATAACAAAGATTATAAGAATCACTCTTTATTAGCTTAATAAAATCTCTCAAAACTTAAGCTCTTACAATGATCTCTCTAACTCATGAGTTTATGCTACAATTCAACATCTTCTTGTATAGAGATTAATATTCTTAATCACATTAAACATATCTTATTTAGATAACTCCTAAACAAGATGTATTTCCTACTTTCACATAACTTTATTTTAGCTTGATAATCAAACTATCTTCAAGTTTACTTTCAACATAGACTTCGTTTGAGAGCTTCTAAATTGTAACTATGGTTGTAATTGTTATAGATTTAACAAAGAGAGAGATTGCACACTTATAGTGGATACTCTGACTTAGACCTTGTTGCGGATATACAGTTCAGAAACTATGATGCCTACTCTGTCTAGTTACAAAACTTTCAAAATCGAATATATGTTTGCTACTGCACCTGCATTTTGTGGTTTGTTCATTGCAAGCATAAGCTGGCATATCTTAGAACCTCTGACTACACATTTTAACTCCTTCAAATTCCATGTTTCGCTGCAAATTCTGAGTAGAATGTCCCTTCTTCAAACAAATAGTATTTGCTAGGATGTACTTTGAAACTCCGCTCTCTTGTTAAACAGCTCTCTCAAAGAGATAAAAGCCGTAATAACCAAAGTATTAATGTTATATGTTTGGAAATGTAGGCTCTTTACCTTTGAGGTTCTGCCAATGAATATGAAAAACCTAAAAGTAGTTGTAGTTGAGGATTCATAGTCAGAACCACTGTCATACCTAAGTGTCCTCACCTCTTTTCAAAGAGAATGCCACACAAAAGACTTGTTGTTAACACATCTTTACAAGAAAGTGGGGACAATAACTTCCAAAGCAAGTCATGATTTTGCTCAAAAAACAGAAAAACACAAACAAAAATGCGGGGAGACACCATCATACTTAAGTGTCCCCACCCCATGTAAAAGAGACTGTCACACAAGAGACTCGTTGTTAACACATATTTACTAGGAAATGGAGATAGTAACTTCCAGAGAAAGTCGCGAATTTGCTCGAAAAACAAAAAGAAATGCGGTGAGCGTGATCGAACACGCGACCTTCAGATCTTCAGTCTGACGCTCTCCCAACTGAGCTATCCCCGCAATGACAATTAGTTCCAAAGACTATAATATAGCTCAATCAAACCAAAGCACAACAATATAATTGACCAAAACAACAAACATTACATACATGAGAAAACGATTTATATTTTGAGAAATCTTAATCAAATGCTTTATCAACACAGATAGACAAGTTAACCATTCATCAAAACCCTCTATTAACCAATGTTTAAGGAAAATTTGTTGTTAACCTACACTTTCTATTAGAATAAGACTCATTTCGTAAAGATGAAAAGACTCATCTGTTCTAAGTATCAAAAGTTTAGGATAGATAACTTAATCTAAGATTTTGAACCAAAAAAAGATAACATAATCTAAGAAAGATAGCTTGTGATACTCATCAATTTCCCTTAAACGCTACAATTAATCACAATATTTTATTTAATCTTATTCTAAGTATATCAAGCTCTCTATTCAAAACCTGACGTTCATTTCGTTAATTATGCATGATCCATGACATGTTAGGTGAAATATTTAACAAAATAAATCGAAAATACAATTTAGTTGAAAACTTGGCCCCAATTAGGTGAAACATAAGATTGATAATTTGGTCTCTTATACAAAGGTTTCTATATATTATTTTGTATTTATTATGGCGATCATGTCAATAACGTTATCAACTACTAGTGTTTATTGATGTACAAACTATATACTTTCTCAAAACGAGCAATAGTTTTTGCAACATGTTATATATTATATGTCTTTATGTACATGAATTGTACAGAACTCGTTCCTTTCTTACTGTGTTTGGCAATTTTAATTGGTTCTTATATACATTTTTGTCACGGGTTCTTATATACTTATCAACATTAGTAAAAGATACTCTTTTAAGAGGACTAAAATAATTTTTGATAACACCTACTTTAAATTAAAGTTTGCAGGTGAATAATTTACGGACGATCAAGCACCAGTTGCATAATTTCCAAATTAAGTATGAAAACATAGTTTATCAAAGTTCTTAGATCTTGTTAATTGCATTGGTGATGATGATATTGTCATTTATTTTTGCTAGCAGTGATGATACATTTATAACCTTTTGGCAACAACAACAATAGTGTCCATCCGTCATTTTCTTAGCGTAAAATGTATGTTATCTAGCATTCTCTATATATTAGATTGTTTATTTCATCTTTAACTAGAAGACCTATTTTTGTATAGATCCTTGTTAAACAGTAGTTCAAAATATAAATGGATTGATGTGTCAACGTTAAATTTTAATTCTATTGGGATCAAAACTAATATGTTTTTGTCAAATGCCTAATCTCATAAAACTCTTTCAACTCTATGTTACTCAAAACCTTACATTAAGAATGTTCTTATATTCACGTAGCAGTGTGGAAACTAACCATTTTCTTCCTTAATTTTATTTCTTAAGGCGGGCCCTAAGTTCTTTTTAAAATTTGTATAAAAGGCATAATTAATATTGTATAATATTTTTAGAAACATATTTAGGCCTCAAGATCTATATGCCTGTAAAACCTAAAACATAAGATACAAACTTACAATAACTGTATTGAATAACATAGAACATAGAGATGTATATGAGGGGAAAAAAACTAATTGTTAAACAAGTAAAACACATATCAATATATAGAACTTATACATGAGTCAGTTTTGATCGGTGTGATATCCTTTGGTCCAGTGATACTATTTCCATAATCTATTATCAAAGTATGTTTAGTGATCCATGTTCTTTCAAGTCTATTTTAGTCGAAAACAAAACATATTTTTCATGTCCAAGATGTGGGTATATGAACAAAACTTTGAATGTTCATATACCCACTTAGCGAGTGTAGGAAGAACTAACCATTTTTCTTCTTTATAAAAATGTAAATATAAGTCTAATAAAAATCTTCTACGTAGACCTAAAAACTAAGAACTAACCATTATGAGACATGTAAGTATCAGTCTAAAAATTTTTTTTGTCAACATCTAATATATTAAAACAGAGTCCTATTTGAAAATTACCTTGGCATGTTTTTTTTGGACTTATTGAAAAATGTTGTGACTTATCTATTAACTAACATCTATATTATTAAAAATCAAGTACAAAATTGGAATGTTTGGAAACATAGATAGTACACTAAAGGAAGAATGTTTGGAAATACGGAGAGCAGATTAAATATTTTCTTTTATTTACACATTTAGTCATCTCATTTTTTTTTATTTACAGATTCTTCCAATATCATTTAAAATAATATATTTAAATTAATTAATTTCAATGGATTGTTATTTCTTTGTCATAAAAAAATAATCTAAAAATATATAGTTTATGTTATATAAAACTATCTATAAATATCCATTGAAATTAATTAATTTAAATATATTATTTTAAATGATATTGGAAGAATCTGTAAATAAAAAAGAAATGAGATGACTAAATGTGTAAATAAAAGAAAATATTTAATCTGCTCTCCGTATTTTCAAACATTCTTCCTTTAGTGTACTATCTATGTTTCTAAACATTCCAATTTTGTACTTGATTTTTAATAATATAGATGTTAGTTAATAGATAAGTCACAACATTTTTCAATAAGTCCAAAAAAAACATGCCAAGGTAATTTTCAAATAGGACTCTGTTTTAATATATTAGATATTTAAATTAATTAATTTCAATGGATTGTTATTTCTTTGTCATAAAAAATAATCTAAAAATATATAGTGTATGTTATATAAAACTATCTATAAATATAGTATTAATTTATTTATTTTAGTAAAATATAAAAGTTTTGAGAGTTTAATTTTCAGAAAACATGTATTAAATATCGATCTCCGCTTAGAATAATAATTAAAAAATTAAAAATATACAGGTACACGAATATAAAAAATATTGTGATCAGTTGCACCTGTTTCAGTTGGAAAATAGAAATACCGAATATTTTTATACGCAAATCTACCCAATATTGCAAAACAGTTGAACAAATATTTATGATTTCCATATATTTTTAATGCATATCTTCCTAAATTTTTTGTAACAATTTATTGATAATACATATCCGTCCTTTATTCTAATCATTTCTCCTTACGATATAAGAAATACTTGATTTCTAAATGATATTAACATAAATATATAAATTATATTTGATTTATAAAATGTCGGAATACACATTTTTTGAAGTATCAAATAGTTGACTTTTGATTATATAATATATTAGATATAATAGATTTTTTGAACAATCACAATTTTGATAATCATCAATTAGGAACCAAATAAAATAGTCTATTTTTGAACCTATAAGATTTTGAATTTAAATATATTAGATATAATAGATTTTTTAAACAATCACGATTTTGATAATCAATCAATTAGGAACCAATTTTTTTTCTAAAATATTCCTCAACTCATTATACCATATTTATGATTTGATAACAAAATTTTCAATCTTTCTAAAACGTGTGCAACACCCACCGAATATTTTGGGTATATAAATTTGGTACATTAATAATAAACCAACTTGAATATTTTTTTTTATTATAACAAAATTTGTTGAGAAAGATTCTAACAAAATTTTACTTAAAAATTTAAATATTTTTATAAAATTATACATTAATAAATTTTGTGATTAATAATATAATATTATTATAAATCAATTTAACTAAGTTTTTATTATAAAACAGGAAAATAAATTCTACACTATTTTTTATAAATTCTATAAATATATTCTGTATTATATAAAATAACAGTTTTACATTAGTTAAATATGGTAAAATTGTATTAAATAGGTAAATTAACAAATTTTAAAATTTTATATACTATTAACAAATAGTAATTAGACCATTTAAAAATTAGTTAATATGACATATTTAATTATTTACATTAATAATAAACCAACTAAAGATTTAAATTTTATTTTTTAATTATAACAAAAACTGTTGAGAAAGAATCTAACAAAATCTTACTTAAGAATTTAAATATTTTTATAAAATAATACATTACTAAATGTTGTAATTAGTTATATAATATTATTATAAATTAATGTTAACTAACATTTTATTATAAACAAGAAAATAAAAATTCTACTATTTTGTATAAATTCTATAAATATATTCTGGATTATATGAAAATAGAAGTGTTACATGAATTAAATATGATAAAATTATACTAAATATTTAAATTAACAAATTTTAAATTATAAAGTTTTTCATTTAAATAAATCATCATTCATCATTAAATATGGCTAAAATTCATAAACTGTATAATAACTTTATACAAAATAAATGTATTAACATATGTTAAACTTATATATCTACAATTTTTTATTTATATTGAAACTCTCAACAATATATGTTTAAAATGTTTGTATACAAAATATAATAATATATAATAAACTTTAATTCATATACTATCTTTTTTTTTTTTAAAATGTCAATAGAAAACTATGGTATTTTAGCAACTCACTTAAAATATTAATGACAAATCAAATTTTAATTTTAAATTTATTTTTGTTTTAACTATAAAAAAATATGTTGGGAATTTCCTTTTAAATAGTACCAAAATTCAAATATCTTATGTATAAAATAATAGATTAGATGTAGTAACAAAAAAATTCAAAATTAATTTGATGTTCCAAACTCAAAAATAATTGTGTAATTTTTTAAAGTTTTTTTGACAAATATAAATTTTGAAAATAAATATCTACAATCAAAATAATAACATTGCAGATTCTACAAAAGATAAAATCGTGGATAATAAAGAATAAAGTTTTGAAATGCAACACGAAAAAACTTTTTGAATATGCTGTAAAAATTAAAGCAATGAAGTCTTAATTTTTTTTTAAATAAAAATTAATATCATAATATCCAAAAAATATAATATATCAATAAATTTTAGTAAAATAATATGATAGATACTACTATGTATAAAATTTACTAAAAATAGATATATATTATTTAAACAAAACAATGTTTTTACTTATAAATTCCGTAAAAGACTAAAATGATATATGTTAAAGTATATTTTCTTATACATATTAAATAGATTTATTTTAAATAATATAAATAAATAAAATTTAAAATATATTATATGGAAAATGTATAAATTAAAGAAAAAAACATATTTTGAAAGAGATTCTTTATTTGATTATTTCATATGGTTATTTTATTGTATCTAACTCGAAAATATATTAGTAAGTAATAAAAATTAATAATAAATTAAAATGTTTTAAAAAATCACTATATATTAATAATGTTGAAGAAGAAATATAAAAAAAATTATAGAGTTACACAATATATAGCACTAAATTAAAAATTATATAATTAAAATATTTGTAATAATATCAAATACATTTATAAAATAGAAAAATATCCGCACGGACGTGCGGGTTAAAATCTAGTTTATATTATTATGAAGGTCCTAGGACAATAATGCTACAAATGAAATTTAAGCATAAACTACTTTACAAATAAAACCCATTTTAAGCCCAACTACAAAATATAAGAATGAAGCTATGAAAAATAGATGTCTTCCACGTTTCACGTGTCTTCAATCAGGCTCAAGCGGTTGTTGTAATATGTCACACAAAAGGTAGGGATTGTATTTTCCAGTGATTAACTATCAGAACTCGAATCAATTCCAGAGCTGAAGATCCATCCCAAAGCTTGATTCCATTTACATGTTTCACTCTCCATAAAACGCCTATGTCTTTAACTGAATTTTCAGTCTCTTCGCTGGATGTGGAACCTCCAAAATCGCTTGAAATTATTCACAATCAGCCTTCATAGAAACACTCGTGTTAATAAAGAGAACAAACTTTCTTCTTTCCGTTTAACATTGTACAACAAGTTGATATACATAACCATATGACGGTTTAACCGTTTAACTCTAACGGTCCTAATGTACATATATCGTATCCCAATACTCCCCCTTAAATTGGAGCAAGGAGATTAAGAATGCTCAACTTGGACGCTAAACGTTGAAATTGTTCACGACCAAGAGATTTTGTGAGTAAATCAGCCAATTGGTCGTGTGTACTAACATGAATCGTCGAAATGGTCCCATCCAATACAACATCACAAACTGCATGACAATCATTCTCATTGTGTTTCGTCTGTTCACGGAACATTGGATTTACATCAATTTCTATCGCAGCCTGGCTATTGCAAAAGAGATGAATCGACTGTGTCGGCGGAAAACCAAGTTCCTCAAGTAGTTGTCGAAGCGATAAGATCTCATCAAGAGCCTTTTGCATTGCCCGATATTCTGCTTCGGCTTGCCACTGTATCTTGTTTTTTAGTTTTCCATGATATCGGAGAACTGCCAAGTAACGACACATAAGCACTTAAGGACCTTAGCAAGATTGGACAGTCACCCCAATCAGAATCACAATAAACGGTAAGAGTGAGATAATTGTTTGATCGAAGCGAAATTCCTTGATAGGCCGTGTTCTTTAAGAAACGAACAGTGCATAGAGCTGCCTCCCAATGAGCTTCATGGGGAGCCTGCATGAATTCAGAGAGCAAATGAACATAGTATGAAAGATCCGGTCCGGTTATGAGGAGAAAGATGAAACGCCTAGGCAATCGACGATAACGGCCTGGATTCGTCAGAAAAGGACTTTTTTCTGAGGTCAATTGATGGCTTTGATCCATCGAAAAGCTATCAGGTTTGGAACCAAGCATACACGTTTCTTGAATAATCTTGACCGCATATTTCCGTTGTGATGAGAAAATACCTTCATCATTTCGTGCAACCTCGAGCCCCAAAAAATACTTTACTTTCCCAAGGTCTTTCATGTGAAGCAAAGTACCCAATTATTCCTTGAAGGTAGATAACACAGCAGAGTTATTACCGCAAATCAGCAAGTCATCGACATAGATAAGCGCATGTATTTCTACATCCTCGCGAGTGTATGAAAAAAGTAAGTAATCTGAATAAGACTGGAGGAAGCCGTATTCTTTAAAGGATGTTGAGAGCTTTGTAAACCAGCATCTCGGAGCCTGCTTGAGGCCGTAAAGACATTTGTGCAAGCGACAAATCTTATTTGGCTCTGAGTGTCGAAACCCCAATGGAAGCTTCATATAAACTTCTTATTCATGGTCACCATGTAAGAAAGCATTGTGAACATCCATCTGATGCACTTTCCACTTTTTAACTGCAATAATTTTGAGAAGACAACAAAGTGTAGTCATTTTGACAACTAGTGCGAAAGTCTCGGTGTAATCCTCTCCTTCTACCTGATGGTTGCCTCGAATGACTAGACAAGCCTTGGGCCATTCGATTGTTCCGTCGGCCCTGTATTTATACTTGTAAACCCAGTGGTTGTCAAGGGCTTCTTTACCTTTAAGAAGATCGACGATGCTATAAGTTTTGTTGAGTTCAAAAACATCAATTCCGTTGCTCATAGCATCCCTCCAAATTTTATCTTGCATCGCTTGTCTGAAGCTTTTAGGTTCAGAACCGGAAAGTATTGCGGTAAGAAATGCTTGATGGCCTGAAGAAAACACGGCATACGATATGTAATTTTCAAGAAGGTAGGGAGTGTTACCTGAGACCGGAGACGAGGATGCATAAATGGATTCAGAGAGAACAGGAGCGGGAAGTGTATCATCAGTGCAGTGGATATTGTAGAGTAAACAATCATCAAGTGGCTGTATATCTTGCGTTGTCCGGTGCCCCCGTCCTAGAGGGACCGAAGTAGATGCACCATCAAGTGTTGTATCAGGAGCATTAACTGCTAACGTGCCGGCTGAACCATCGTTTACCACCTCTGCATCACCAGTGTGATCATTGGTCACGTTCTCAGTGATACAATGTTGTTACTCAATAGAGTCAATGACGGAATCAGCATCCGGAGCGGGTGTGCTATCATGAGCTAGTGTATCAGCATCAATGATCATCGCTGAGCTCCCCCTGTCTGGCATATTGGGAGAGAAACACTAGTCATCGTCAACCAAATTTGGCTGAGGAATTGATACTTAATCGGTACTAACAACTTGCGGTTGGAAGGGAAAAATGTCTTCTCGAAAAATCATATCACAAGACACCAAAATTTCTTCAGTCTCCAAATCGTAGACCTTCCAACCTTTCTTCCTAAAGGTATAACCCAAAACACACACACATTTGCGACTGCGAGGACCAGGTTTGTCCTTGTCGCGAGATCTTAAATGAGTATAACATGCTGACCCAAACACTCGTATATGTTCATAGCCTGGTTTCTCCCCAAAGAAAACTTCATGTGGAGTAAGACCATTCAGAACAAGAGTTGGCATGAGATTAATAAGATGAGCAGCCGTGAATATAGCTTTGCCCCAAAACTTGGTAGGTAAGCTTGCTTGAAAAAGTAATGATCGAGCAACGTTGAGAATGTGTATGTGCTTATGTTCCACTTGACCATTCTGTTGTGGCGTGCCAACACAAGAGGTCTGATGAAGAATGCCTTCTTGTTGAAAAACGAACCCAAGCAAGTGAATTTTGTGTCGTTGTCGCTTCGTACAGTTTTAACACTCAAACCCAATTGATTTTTAGTGTATGCGCAAAACTTCTGTAGAACCCGACGAAGTTCAGATTTCTCGAGAAGCAGATGAAGCCATACCGATCTTAAAAAGTTAAAAGTCATCAACGATAGTAAGAAAATAGATGGCACCAACTAAAGAAGAAATTCAATATGGACCCCAAACATCAACATGTATCAAATCAAAGCATGCTTTGGTTTTGTTGAAACATTCAAAAAACTTCTCTGGCCTATTTAGCCCGATAACAAATGTCCCAAGGACTCAGACTAGAACGAGTTTGAAATCTCAAAAGGAAAAGAAGAAAAAACTGAAAAACGATGGATGTCCCAACCGTTTGTGCCACATCTGTCAGATAATATACTTTATCTCGTTCTTCACTAGCTCCAATCAAGGTCCTCGTGAAACGGTCCTGAACAATGTACAACATATTAGTAAACAAAGCACAACAATTCTTCAATTGCTTAAGAAGCTTAGTGATATACCATGGATTTTACCACCTTTAAGCCATGGTATTTGTGCTTTTTAGTTTTATAGTATTGGTTTGGAGTATGTTTTAGAGTGTTTTCCAGTTCATGTACGTTATGAAGCTTTTTGAGATGCAGAACTGCACACACGCGTCAGAGATTTAGCTATGGATGGAGACCTTCACACCATTAGATTTATCCCATCTTTTGGGACAAGATATATATTTTGAGATTTTCAATGCCACCGGTTTGAAGTCAATCAACATCATGTAGCAGAAGTTATGCATGTTTTAATGAAGAGTGGTCAGTCTGCCTCGCGAGAGGAAACTATCAAGGAGATGAAGGAACGTCGATCGACGACACACCCTTGGTGTTGATCGACGGTGATTCCAGAACACGGGCAGAATGTATTTCAAGATCGACTTAAAACCATAAGCTACCAAAAATTACCATAATACCCATGGACGACCTAAAACGTTATTTATGTGTTTTCTAAGCCATTGTTTATGGCTGAGAATTGTTCTATTCATTGCTCTTAGTTAGGAGAGAAGAGAGGAACTCTTTCAGAGTCCTCTTGGAACTCCTTTCATTTTTATATTTATTCTATTGCAATTTCATATTTATTCATCTATGATTTATGTGACAAATATCATGTCTTAGTAGATCGACCTGCTAGGTTTAGGTTTTCTATGGTTGTGATGGATTAGCTAAACAATAGAATTGATAGGGTATTTATTGTATCCTTCACAGGATTGTTCTTATTGCTGCTTCGAGAGCATGGTCTATTACCTGAACTGAATCCTGTTGAGCTAGGTTGTTAGATACATGCGAGAGCTGGTTTAATTAACTTAGTGAACATATCAAATTAGGTCGTAATGCTTAACTTAAGAAACCATCGATTGACGGTCATTCCAAGTTCACATACGAGAGTTGGAAAAAGAAATTAGTCAATAGATTAGACTCGCAGCGAGAGCTGGTTGTCTTTTACATTAAATGTCGAGTTCTAGGATTGATACCCTTAGCTTTTATCCTCTATGTCCCACTTTCCTGAAATCCTAAATCTAGCAACCATCATTCCATCAAACAACAAACTCCTTGATTCACTTGCTTTATTATTTATTACTCTATATATTATCTGATCTAGTGTAGTCTGAAATTCAGGTCTATTGTGTGAGATATCGAATCTCTGTGGATACGATCCTTAAATACTACAATTGATCTCTTACTTGAGAGAGTTGCTCTTGGAATAATTTGAGAACATCACTTAACCACATAAATAAGGGAGCAGTTAAGATCTGGAACATAAAGCACATTGTGAAGAGAAACCAGTCCATTATGGGCAAAGTGCCCATGCTAGACTATTATGTTTTACTACCATTGGTGAAACCCACCAAACAAGGCAATGTGTCAACTATATTGACAAGCAGAGAGCGATCCCCTGTCATATGATGGGAAGCTCATGTGTCTATGATAGGGTCACCAGAAAACTTACCAGAGAGCTTGTCTTTTGATGCATACTCTGTTTTTTGTTGTGCCATTAAACTAAAAGCCCTCCATTGTTCTACCGACAATTCTGGAAAAAAGAGGAGTGAGCAGAGGTAGCATTGGCGATATTATCTGTGGCGCGTCCTTTGCCCGCCAGTGAACCACCGCGGCCACTGCAACTTGATCCTCGTCCGATGTTTTGTGCATTTTTTTCAGTCACCCATTCTGGATAGTCTGTAAGCTTCCAACAAAAGTCTTTTTCATAACCGGAGCGGCCACAGTGAGAAAAGATCAACCACTCTCTGTTTCTGGAGCTAGTGGAGTCAGCACGCAAATCATAACCTGAGTTGCCACCAGACTCTCGTCGAACCAAGATGTCAAGTTTCGAATCTCTTCGTGTAGCAAAACCAGTTGCGTCAGATGGTTCACGAGTTTTAGCTGTGAGAAGTCGTTGTTCTTCACGGATCACATGCGAATAAACTTTCTCTAGCTCTGGTGGAGGATCAGATTCAACGATCGCATTAATCACGTTTGCAAATCGTGATTCGTTGAGACCCATTCCAAACTGATCAACCTTCTCCTCCTCCCTTCTCTTGCAAACTTTGTTGATGCTCCACACGTACACTCATGAATGGGTTTGTATGTGTAAAGATCATCCCACATAATCGCCATTATTCTGTAGTAATCACTTAGGATTCTCTATCTTCACAACATGAAGCCAATTGGGCACGAAGATGATGAACACGAACTCGATTTCCAACCGAGAACCTTTTCCTTAGATTTTCCCACAAATCATGTGCATTAGTAATAAACGAAATTGTTGAACGTACTCGAGGTGTGATCATTTTTTGTAGCCATCCAACCACCATAGAGTTCACAGACGTCCAAGATTCTAGATCAGCTCTAGCAGTCACGGGTTTAGCAATCGAGCCATCAATAAACCCGGTTTTCTTCTTGGCACGAAAAGCATTCGGCATCTCCGCAGACCGCTCATTTTAGTTTTCTCTGGTTAGCAAAACCGAAGTGATCATTGATCCTAGATTATCAGAAGGAACAATGCAAACGGCGTAAAACGGTGGAATCACCAGCGCGTTTTGCAGACACGGCGTCCTTAGTCATGTTTGTAACTTAGGAGCCGAAAAAAAATCAGAAGAAAGATCAAGCAGAAAAGAATCTCCAACTTTAAGAGAAAGAAAAGAATAGAAAGAGAATTCAAAGAGAAAGCAAACTAGGGTTTCAGGATTTGCTCTGATACCATGTCAATAAAGAGAACAAGCTTTCCTTTTTCCGTTTAACGTCGTACAACAAGTTTATATACATAATCATATGACGGTTTAACCGTTTAACCCTAACGGGCCTAAAGTAAATATATCGTAGCCCAATAACTATTATGTATAGAAAGCTTTGATTCTTCTTAAAGAGAAGACAAAACTTGCAAAGCTCATACCTTCATCCCATAAGACGACTTTGCCTAAGAGAAGCAAAAGTATTTCCATGAGAATGAATGACCAACGAAAAGTATAGATCGAAAGAAGATAACTAGAATATAGCTTGAAAACATGGAAGAAAGAGAAAAAGCTTGAAACCAAATCCAAACAAAAGTCGGAATATTATTCTTTACATCTGAAGCAAAGATCCGCGGTCGAGAAATAAAAATTTGATAGATCGGATAACCAAGAAGGAAAAAAAGTGGTCATAGCTCTTTCTTTCTTTATAAGATACTATAAAGAGAAGAGAGAGAAAGTGCCTCAGTCTTTGAGGATCTAAAAATTAGTATCAATCTAATTAGGATTTAATGTACATGTATAAATACTATTGAAATAAATTAGAAGAATGGAGTATCAAGACGTAAAAGGAAACCCCTAAAAGCTTCTAGTGGATGGCGACTAAAGAATCATAAAAAGGACAATTGTTGCCTAAGTATTCCAACCAAAATCTTTAACAATTGTTTTGTATACGGGATCTTTGGAGAAATCCTCACTCAATACTTGTGAAACTGTTTTATAAGAACCGGTTAAATATGTAGAGGATGGTTTACATCTTGTGTTCTTTTCCATGGTCTGGAGTTAGCTTTTGCTAACACCAATAACACGGTGTAAAGCACTCTTCCGATTGGGTATCGGCGATGAACACGACAACACAAACACATTAATTTAACCAACTAATCTACCACGTCTAGTATTTGTTGGGGGTGGATTCACATCCTTCCCAAGGCCCATTAGACAATGAATTGGGCCCATGTCATTAGAAAGCCCTAGGCCTCTCATTTCTATAAATAGGGAGCTACCTCCACTTTAGAAAGGGGATTCTCTTCTCATTTTTAGACTAAGAACACTTCTTAGGGATTTATAGATTCACTTTACATTTGTACTCACACATTGTAATGAATCTTCATATCAATAAATCTCTTTGATGTTCTATTCTCATTCGATTTCTTTGTTGATTTCTCCTAAGCCTCAAGGATTTAAGAATCCAATTCTTAAATCTTTTATTGTTATGATTCTACAAAAAACACCATTTTTGGATCAAACAGTTGGCGCTAGAAGGAGGGGGCCAAGGAGAATTATCTTCAAAGCAAAATCAAACTTGAGAAATTGAGGACGGAGGGAAAAGATCTTTTTTACAGAGTAAGAAAACTTGTTTGTGGAGGCTTTTCATCGAGCACTTGGTGGGCAAAAAAAAAAAAAAAAAAAAGTCTCTACATTTTTCCTCTCTCTCTCCAATCCTCTCCGATCTGGTAGTCCTCCTCGAGCTCTAACCTTCAGATGCTCCCATCTCTTCTTCTCTCTTCCCACTTCCACCATTTGCCTCTCCACTCAAAACACATTTGGCTACGATGGCAAAGAGGTACGGTGGGTACGTGAATAGCAGAGGTGGATTCGTGAGGAGCAAAGATGTTCCAGAGCCGGTGAAGAAGAGGCTGACTTTGAAGGTGGGAAGCGAAGGTGAAGAGGTTCAAGCTACGCACTTTAAACCCCATAGCCGCAGCAGCGAAGCTCGCCATCAGCTCGTCGTCCTGAGCTCGTCATGAGCTCGTCGTCATGAGCTCATCATCTCGTCACGAGCTCGTCATGAGCTCGTCGTCCTGAGCTCGTCATGAACCAGCCGTCCTGAGCTCGTCGTCCTGAGCTCGTCGTCCTGAGCTCGCCATGAACTCGTCGTCCTGAGCTCGTCATGAACCCGTCGTCCTGAGCTCGTCATGAGCTCGTCGCCCTCAGCTCGCTAGTCTCGCCCTGAGCTCGTCATGAACTCGTCGTCCTGAGCTTGTCATCATCTCAACACAAGCTCGCCAGTCTTGTCTTGAGCTCGTCATCTAAACTTGCCAGTCTCGTCACGAGCTCGTCATCAGCTTGTCATGAGTTCATAGCTCGTCATGAGCTCGCCATCTCGTCATGAGCTCGTGTCTCAGCTAGCCGTCTCGTCATTAGTCTGTCGTCTAGTCTCGAGCTCGTCATCATCTCGACACAAGCTCGCCAGTCTTGTCTTGAGATCGTCGTCTCAACTTGCCAGTCTCGTCACGAGCTCGTCAGCAGCTTGTCTTGAGTTCATAGCTCGTCATGAGCTCGCCATCTCGCCACACTGATCTCGATCCGTAACCAGTTCTCAGACCCGATTGGATAAAGTCATCGGCTTTGGTACCAAAACAACGGCGAGTAAACGTAATTGATCTCGACAACAAAGATATCTCGTCACAAGCTTGCCATCTTGTCACGAGCTTGTCGTCTCGTCCTTTCTCTTGTAAAGATTGCAACAAAGATCAAGACTTGCTCTCAACAAAGCTCAATATTTTATCTCGGAAACAAAGGTGAACTCAGTGGCGGCAAGGCCTGGTTTTTTCACTAAGTTCTCGAGACAAGCTTGCCGTAATTGGCGCAAGCTTCTCTTCCCGACAATGAGTTCGCCACAGCCAACATATTGGCATGAACCAGCGATAAGAAGTTTGATTCATTATTCCTTCTCGGCTACCACTTCCCGAGAAGCCACAACTCGAAATGAAGATATGATGACACCAAGGTCTTGAAATGATGTCTACAATAGCTTCTTCACCGCAAAGATAAGCTCTTTCACTAAATTATCACATGCTTTAATCACCTTTAAATTACACATATGTGTCACGGTATACATCATAGCTTTGATTTAAATTATTAAACACCTCTGAGCTGCTCACTCTCGTATAACTTTCATGAGATGACTCATGTTTCTGCTTAGTGAGACAAAGCTTGGTTCTTCCTTTTGATTTATTTTGGTCTAATTGTGATTGTGCCTTTGGTTATCCAGAATCAATTACAATCGTTGAGCCAAAGAAAAATCAGAATGGAGAGCAATACAAAGCCCTTAAACCACGGTTTAGAAGACAAATTCAAAGTCTCGTGCTTTGCTTGCTCGAGCTCAAGTTCCTGGCAACTCGGCGCTTACGGTTCAATTTCATCGGTCTTGTCACGTTATGTGTTACCAAACACGGCGACTACACAAACCCTCTCGGCACATTCATGATCTCTGCAATCGAGAAGCATGCGACCTGCGCCACAACAAGCTTGCCGCAACCGGCACAAGCTCTAGACAAACTCGTTTTGTCAAGACATCTCAGCAGCTGGTTTTGATCTCGACGAACACCTGCCATGGCGACCTCACGACAACGCGTGGATCAACGAGACATCTCAACCAGCCAACTTCATTGCTCCATATACACATGGATCGCGACAACCACGAAGACATGTCTACCTATGACAATTTGATTGTGACAGCTCGTTGTGGTGACGGTATGTTCATGATGATGTCCATGGCAATTTGTTTTTGGTAGTTAGTCGATTGACGCTTCATCCATGACAACTTATTCCGGTGGTTCAGAACACTGTCCTCACAGATCGTTTACGCAACCATCCCCGGAGTAAGAAGTCTATCGGAATCAGAAGCATGTCAACGGCGGCTCGCCCAAGACATTTTGTCTACGACACTTCATTTATGACAACCTCACCATAATGGCTCGTTCATATCAATGCGTTTATGGTATGTGTATGTGCCTAGTTCATTGCCTAATAAACCCTATTTGTAACTTCGCAGAGATCGATTTCATCTCTCTCAACGAACTTGGGGGGGCTTACTGTTGGGGGTGGATTCACATCCTTCCCAAGGCCCATTAGACAATGAATTGGGCCCATGTCATTAGAAAGCCCTAGGCCTCTCATTTCTATAAATAGGGAGCTACCTCCACTTTAGAAAGGGGATTCTCTTCTCATTTTTAGACTAAGAACACTTCTTAGGGATTTATAGATTCACTTTACATTTGTACTCACACATTGTAATGAATCTTCATATCAATAAATCTCTTTGATGTTCTATTCTCATTCGATTTCTTTGTTGATTTCTCCTAAGCCTCAAGGATTTAAGAATCCAATTCTTAAATCTTTTATTGTTATGATTCTACAAAAAACACCATTTTTGGATCAAACAGTATTTACATCTAGTGTTGGAAAACCTTGATATTTCTCTTACTTTTTGTATTGCTTTGTTTCAATTTTTCATTGCAAACAATTGCAATATTACGTATAATTTACAACATAAACAATCAATGAAAAGATTTGATGTATTCTTGACGAAAGGATTTCAAGCAAAATGCTGAATTTCTTTAACATTTTTAAACACTAAGTAACACAATTGCATAATCATATAATCTCAAATTCTATTATAGACGATAACCTCGATGAACATGCTCCTCCTGCAGCATAGATCACCACAAATGGCACTGTCTTTAGTATTCTGGAACAGCCAATGAACTTTACCTCCTATAATCTACAAGAAATTGTGTTGTGTAGGATTCAAACCACAAACTTATACGTAGAAACCTTTAAACTTTGACCACTAGGCCATAGTGCTTCCATGACCTCTTTGACATTTAAAAATGAAATTTGCCTTTGAATATTTAGAACATAACTTTTGAATTTGTAGAAAATTTAGAACAATCATGAGTTATAGGCATTGAGAAAAAAAAATGGATTCAGGAATTATTCAGATATTAACTAAATGCAAAAGGTTCTACAAGGAGGAGAAAAAAAAGGAAAAAAAACAATTTCAAGGAGCAGAATGAGGTGAACAAAGGTTTCAAATATTTATGAGATACCACCTCGTATATGAAACCAAATACTAAACAATGCATAGAAAACTTAAAAAAAAAAAAAAAACTCAAAGGAAAGATGATAAATCAATCACGACCACAACTATTAACTTCAAGCTCTTCCTGCTGATCCTCATCATGATCTCCAATCACCAGCGTTAACTTACTCATCATCGTCAAGCACCACGGTTTTGCCTTTCTCCTTTGCAATGAGACTAGAGCCCGAAACATTCTTATCATCAGGAAGATTGGTGGTTGGAGGAGGATGAGAGAGAGGAACGTTTCTAGTGATTGAATCAAGCGGGTTATGGCTGTAAAAATGGTACCGAGACACACGAGGACGCACTGGCATGTTCATGTTCCTAGTTTCTCCTCCAGTGACTCCGCCATTCAAGGATGGGTAACCACTGCTGTTATTGTTGCTGCCTATGGAGTTAGATGGACCAAGAGAGAGATCAAGTGATAATGAACCTTGTGAGCTACTGTTGTTGTTGCTTTCACCCATGGACTTAGATGGACCAAGAGAGAGCTCAAGTGATAATGAACCTTGTGCGCTACTGTTGCTGTTGCTGAAGCTTCTTATGGAATTAGCTGAACCAAGAGAGTGCTCAAGTGAGTTACTATACCTGTAAGATGGTAAGGGATCTCTTGAAGAAGAACCATAGCTAGTGTTCTGAGTGAGAGAACGGTATGGAGTCGCAGGAGGAACCATGTTGGCTCCACCATTGAACAACGAATATGGGTAGTCACGGCTGCTACCGCCTCCTCCAGACTTAAAAGGACCAAAAGAGATCCCCAGACGATTAAAATTTGATAAATTAGGTTGGGTATGGTTGTGAGTGACTAAGGGAGTCCCTGAAGAAAATCCATAACTAGTGTTCCTGTCTGAAGCCACAGGATACACGGGCATGTTATCTTTTGTGACTCCACTATTGAGTGGCGGGAAAGTGGTGTTTTTGAATGATATGGACTCTATTTGTGAATACCCACCCAAGTCGACCGAACTAGACGTGCCTTGTCCAGGAGAATAGCTTGGCTTCGTCTTCTTCGCCTGTCTCTCCAACTCTTTCTCATGCGTGTGGACTCTTAGGTGACCGTATAGGGACTTAGGGCTTGGGAACTCTCTCTTGCAGGTCTCGCAAATATGGACAATTTTATCATTTTTCATCATACTTTTTTTTTCTGTTTGGACAACACCTAATCCGACACTAGACCTCTCTCAGTGATCTTCCAATGAGAGACAACCTCATGAGGAGACCCTATTTATGCAGAAGATTCATTATTGTTTGGTTAACTCTTAAGGTACAAAATCTCGGAGGATAAAATGAGACCATACAAACTGCTATGCATTAATAGTTTTCTTCTAAAGATATGTTTCTTTATCAAGCTATCTTGAGTGAGTCTACTCTTTATTTTTTTTCTTTTTCTAATTGGTATTTCATGTGTGGATATGTACCTATTTAATTTAAATGACTCATTTATATTTACTCACTTATGCAAAACAAAATATTAATACATATATGTATATTTATTAGCTGATATGTTGAGATATAATAACAATTAATAGACCAAGTAGTCAATATATTATATTTTGTTATGGAAAGATAGTATTATCATTTTCACATACATTGTAGTGACATTCTCCAGCTGTGTCTTAGTACATTTTCTTACATTTCCTTTTAAAATCATGTTTTTCCTTAATTAGTTGTTTTGTTTTTTTCTGTTTCTTACTTTATATGTTCATACTAGATAATGATGACAATGAAGCCAATATTAAATATTATATATAGTGCATGAACTTCAGTTTAAAAAAATATACTTTGAGCTATTTTTAGAGGTATATTTGGAAGATATATGAAGAATACCTTTAACGTCAATCAGATATTTTGTTAAGACCCTGTGAAATTATTGGCTAAAAAATCTAGGATCAACATGCTATTTTTCACAAAAAACTATTATATTAGATCTCCGACAAATTATGATCTCGTAGACTTCCATGAACTAAAATTTAAAAATTTATTTATCTCTGAATTAATTGTTCAAAACTTATTTCTTCCCAAATTTTATTGTTAACTATAAAATTTTAACTGATTAAACCAAACACAATTTTCATTTTATCAAAAAAAAGTCCCTGCATTTTACCACAAAAACATGTCCCTTCCTCCTCCCGACTCCCGAGTCCATAACAAATGGAAACGCAACGTCCAATGAAGTCCATAATTCCAAAGAAGAAGGTGTACTCCCAAGAGCTTGAAATCGAGTCAAAAAATAAATCAAAATCCTAGACGACATAATCTTCTACTTGTTTTTTAAATAAAGGCTTTCAATTAAAATGCATTAAACCAAATACAGAGCTATAACTTTTTCAAGTCATACTGTTGTTGAAGAAAAACATACAGTTTGAAGAAGAACATACAAACATATTTAAGATCACATCTTAACATGTCATATCTTTGAAAGAAAAACAGAACAAGTAATAGCAAAGCTGAGTTAGGAAAGAGACAAACTCATCTTACGAGTTGGTATAGCCACGTCCCCTCTACCTCTGCCTCCACGACCATGGTTTCCATGATGAACAACTGTTATCCAATTCATCTCTTGTACTTTTTGAGTAGGTTTGATTGTTCTACCAACTCGGCGCGTTTGTGAAGAAGAATCTTTAAATAAGTCATTTTGGTTCAAAAGAGCAAACTAGTTTCATTCTAATCTCATCTTCTTCACTTGTACGTAATAGGCATCTCATTTTCAATATGTGGAGTTCAATCCAAGTCTGAAAGGGGCCGTTCGTCTTCCTATCCAGATGAACCATCTAAATGGAGATGAGAGTTTTGCTAGTTTAGACATTAAAAGTACAAATCATTTGGATGGTTCATCTGAATGACTTTTGAAATTACAAGCTTAATTTTAAAGTTCATCTAGATGAACCAATCTGGATCATCTGGATAGAAATAGTTTTGTCAAAATGGGATAATGTATATAATCTTCATATAATTCACAAATTACAAACCTAAATCTAATATCATTTTGTAACTCATAAAAAATGAGAAAATTTGATTTTTCCACCAAAACTGAAAACGTGTTTTCCCATTAAATCGAAAAACGTATTTTCCCGCCAAAACCGAAAACTACGTTTTTCCGTCAAAACCAAAAAATGTATTTTCCCACCAAAACTAAAAATACGTTTTTGCCAAAACCAAAGAACGCGTTTTTTCCTCCAAAACCAAAAAACACGTTTTTCACCAAAACTGAAAACCAGGTTTTCCCACCAAAACCAAAAACCTGTTTTTCCCGCCAAAACCGAAAACGCGTTTTTCAGCCAAAGCCGAGAATGCATTTTTCCCGCCAAAATCGAAAATGTGTGTTTTTCCGCCAAAACCAAAAAAAAATGTGTTTTTCCGCCAAAATCACAAAAACGAAAAACGTCAAAATGTCAAAACACTAATTTTAAAATAATTGCAATGTATATATTTTAGACTAAATAATAAAAATTAATACTGTTAAAATTAATATCAAACATATGATTAAATTAAATAAATGTATATTTGTAATTTGTTCATTATACTCATCTGGATGGAGATAAAAAACGAACATGAAGTTCATCCAGATGGTTCATCTGGATGAAGAAACGAACATCTCTTAAAAACTGGATGGATCATCTGGATGGAATAGCTAGATGGAGATGACAGATGGAGAAACAAACAGCCCCAAAGTAGTAGAGAAAGAGGGTTACCTTGCTTACATTCTGCATCTTGAGCAACTTTAGCGACAGTTGTAGTTTCTGCAATAATTTTGATCATCTCTACTGATGAATTACAGATGGTAGTGCATGTTAAAGTTGCATATAGTGGAACACTTTCTGTTGCTGATGAAGTGATGAGAGTGTAAGAAATTGCACCAATCTTAGTGGATGGTATAGTAGGCAAAGTTTCAGTAGCAGTCGAATGAGGTTCTAGAGTAGGTGCTAAAACGTTAGTTGTTAATTTTGTGACAAAGATGATATCATTGCAGGGGAAGAAACTGTAGGACTAGCTGAAGAGGAAAAATCAGCAGAAATGTTAATCGAACGTGTTTCTGCGCTCACTAATATTGTCTCGGAGGCAATATTTTCAACGATTTCTTGTGTAGGAGCTAAGTTTGTTGTGGGACAGCATAAGTGACGTGATCAACTTGTTCAACATGTTTTGAACCTGAATCATGAATATCCAAGCAGTAAGAGCTTTTTGACTCAAATGGGCACACTTCCCACATTTTGAAGGTAGCCACGAGTCAAAACATCAACCATAGTTATGGAGGCACTTGTGTCTTCGAGGGCCATTCTTTGAGGAAAAGGTTTGTTTAACTTAACCTCAACCAAAAATTTTGCTTCTCCCAATAGTTTAGGATCAAGCCAAGCCTTACTGGTTCATAATGACTCACCAATACCAGATGCAATCCAGTATATTCATGTAACATAGAACATTAGGCTGGGTACGTTTTTCAGCGTGAGCCAAATAGGAGAAATTTCCGGTAAGCTAATTGTTGGGGAAGGACTCCATGGTGATACAAACATAAGACAATTTATCTACATGTCATACACCCTCTAGATTATTCACTTGCGAGTAGCTTCATTTGGAATGTGGAACAGATAAAAACACTCCTAATTTTCTGAAAAATATGCGGCACTTTCGGGCCCAAATTCTGCTAACTATAGCATGAATGAGTCCACTAGGAGGATCTGAGCAACGAGAAAACTACCCAAAAACATAGTCATATTGGTTCTCTACTCGTTGGAGAAGGACAGAGCTTGTGATACTACTTTAGGTGTGCCATCTTCTATATAAACGGGACTTAGTCACTCTATGCAAGTTGCATAGGCCTTTCATCTTAGAATCCCGTGGGTACTCTTGAGAGGCGTTGCTAGTTTTTGGCGATATGGAAGTAGGTGAAGTCATAGGCTTTGCTCTTGAAATCTGACCCAAATCTTGCAGAGATGACTGCTTTCTCACTGGTTGTTTATTAAGATCAGGCCAGTAGTCGTCACTGGAGAAGACCAAAACTACCTCACAACTCGCAGCTAAGTGATTCTCTAAAGCTGGGAGTATATAATATATTTTAAGAGGCTTAGACCAAGCTTCTTTATGTCTATTCTTATTTAGTGGTTCCTTG
The DNA here is from genome assembly GCA_905132765.1 of Moricandia arvensis. NCBI lineage: Eukaryota > Viridiplantae > Streptophyta > Magnoliopsida > Brassicales > Brassicaceae > Moricandia > Moricandia arvensis. The sequence goes on from CAJHQP010000337.1 coordinate 133,231, forward strand.
AGAGTAGCCTTCTTTACAATCGAGGATGGAGTAAGCACCGAATTCTTTACAATGGAAGATTGAGGAATTTGACTTGGGGATGAGACAACATACTAAGGTTGATGTTGTTTGCCACTCAGAGTCGTGGATCCCGCTTGTACCAAGAGTTCATCCGCAAACTAAATTGATGATGGAAGAATCGCGGTGTGTTCATCTAGGGCCATCTTTTGCATAAACCTAGGTGGGCATCAACGAGTCAATGATACAATGATTGAGCATCCCCGAGTAGATGAAAGTATCATCATATTCGGAAAATCTTCGACCACAGCTCAAAGCTCGAAATTCTCAGCTCAATGGATATGTCTTCGTGAGTATGGGGAGATAAATCAGTAGGTGGAGATTAATCATCACGAGGAGAACTTTTGGACAACGATGGATCTGATTGTTGGATCGGAGATGCCATATGTGGATCCCTAGAGAGGTTAGGAGAAAATCAAGCCCATCAGAAAGATGGACTTGAGGTCGCTGGAGCAGGGGGAGACAGAGTCGTCGATAAAGAAAGGGGGAAATAAGGGTTTCGCTCTTAAATCGTTTTTTCTCAAAGTTTTCCCTCTTTAGGATTTCTATGATTTAACTATTAGACAACACGATTTTCCGGAAGCTGAATTGGAGTTCATATCGTCAATCTTTCGATTAAGCTTATGATGACAACGAAACTGACGAACATCTATGAGTTCAGGCTGAAAAAAATCCCTTCCACGACCAAGATTGAAATCAAGCGAGTCCTCTTGCCTCGATGGATTTGAGGTTGAAAAGGTAAATATACTAAACATGGATGGGAAGAATAATCATGATGGGTTGTTGATAGCAAAAAGATCTAGATACGGAGGAGGAGAATGATGAGAAGTCATTGGCTTACACAGAAGGAAAAAAGGCAAATTGTTCGTTATTCTAATGGTAAAGATTGTTGCGGTGTTGATAGTAGACTTCACTGGCAAACGTTGCTGCTATGACGAGGGCTAATTGTAACGCACGCATTCTGCAGCATGAGCTGGAACAGTCCAAGGACATGCTTAGCTGGACTGATCAGATGAGCCAGTAAGTGCTGAGCTTGTTGTCTGGATAATATTGCTCGAATTAAGATAATATTGTCGGGTCCAGACAGAGCAATTGAGCTTTTCGGACAAAGCTGGTTGGATACAAACAAGGTAGTTAAACTTGTCATCCGGGATCAGTTAGTCTGTGTATGGACTGATGGATATATGTTTTGGCGGGAACGGTTACTGATCCAAACGTATACTGATAAGCCAAATAAAATGGCGGGAACATTTATATGGCGGTTACTGGGTGGTTACCAGAACAATTACCAGAGCGGTTATGAGAGCAGTTCCAGAGTAGTTACTAGATGCTTAACTGTCATGGACAGTTAAATCTTTGAGCTGCTAAGGAGGTTTTAGAGCGGTTATAACCGCTGGGTAAAATTTCCGAGGGCACTTACTGACTTATCCTGGACGTGGGAGCAGTTGAGAAAAACAGTTATGAGCGGTTAAGGCGAAGGAGTAACCGCTCAAAGTCCTTTTTAAAGGGGATTTTGTGGACAGAGAAAGTGTACTCTTCTTCCACAGGTTTCTGGACAGAAAAATAGAGAGGAAAGCATAAAAACTATCGATTGATAAAGATTGGTAATCGGATCAGGAACTAGGCTTAAAGATAGTCGGCCACGAGTGGGATTTGGAGCAAGGAAGCCATTCTGATTGTGCACTGGTCTGTGCATGAGGAGGGATCACGCTTCCTGGAACAGAACACGAGTTCTAGAGAAAAACAGAGGAAACCGAGAGAGTAAAGGGAGAACTGAACAAAACTGAGAGAGACATGGACAGAGTGGGCCGATCTGAGTTTTAGTGGGTGTTGCGGGTCTTTCTTACTAGACTGCAACTGCAACTGCAACTGTGCGATATGCCGGTCAGAACATTTCTGATCATTTTGGTAAGAGTGATATTGGGTTTGAGATCGCAGATGGATAGATCTGATCCTTTCCTTGACGATCCGAGAGACGAGCGACGGTATTACCTGTGTACTGAATCGCGTCTGGTTCTGATGAAATTCCCTTAATAGATCGAGAGGGAAGAGCAGTTGGCTGGCGGTTAATACTCTAGAGGATCAAGCCTAAGAGAGTGCCGACTGGGTCTGTGTCCAATAAGAATGGACGTTTGTGGGATATTTGATGGATCGCCATCGAGGGGACAAGGCGGTTATGCTACATGTGGGTCTTATTTTTATCACAAGGCAATCCAGATTGAATCTGGGTGCGTTCGTGTTTGTATTACAGTTTGGTTTGTGAAGTCTGGGATGTATATCGACTGAGTTTGTGGTACATTTAAACGCTAAATGGCCGATGTGGATGGATCAAAGCAAATAACAGTGTGGGTGGTTATGATCCAAGCATGCGAGCATGATGGGTAAGTAATCCTTGTCTGATGGATTTCTGGTTTAGTTCGTTTGGGTCTGGATCGTTATATACTACACCGAAGAGTGGAGAATAGTGTATGGACTGAGAGCGACTTAAATATGTTCTGATGAAAGAATCAAAAGGAATTGGCTATAGGACCGAGTGTACTAGTTGAGACAGATTACAATATGTGAGTTACAAATAGAGGAGTTAAAGTATGTTCTGGAATAAGAGATGCAGACCGAGATGAATGGGATTTCTAGAATGGATGATGGAGTGGAATCATAACTGGATCTAGGGCTGTTGGCCAAACTGATCGTGTGGATCAGTACCTAGGTATGAGACGCAAAGCATGTTTAGTGTCTACTCTGTTGTGGATTGTCTAAGGGCTAGTATGCCGAGTTGATGTTTTGGCTGATCATGTGGATCAGTATTTGAGTGTGAGACGTTGAGCATGGCTAACACATGGACTGTTCTGGATGGATGGTTGGTACCCAAGCCATCTCTCCTGGTTTATTTAGTCATGTGGGGATGGTTGGTTGAGTAACTAATGAACAAGGGGATTTTGTGTATGTGTCTGATCGAGCTATCCAGGATAAGGGAACATGAAGATAGCAAGGATGGACCATGCAAAAGGATGAGCAGCCAATCATGCACCAAGGCAGTAAGGTACATGTTTATATTATGTTGTGATTATTAGTAAACGGCTAAGTTGTTGGATTAGACTTAGTGAACCCTGTGTAAGTTGCTAAGTTGCTGGATAGGACTTAGCGAACACAGTGAACTGAACCTCGTAGAGGAAAACTGGATAAAAACCGACGTATATGGTAAAATCGGGTAAGGACCATGTTTGGTTGAAGAAGGCGATCCACATACGTACCGGCGTTAAGAAATCCGGATCAGAGCCTCACAAGTGGTATCAAAGCAATTACGGTTCTAGGACAAGGACTTAAGAAAGAATCAAGATTGTCTACACCGAGTAGACATAAAGAATGCTAAGGGTGAGCATGGAATAAATGATTCAATTACTTGATATTGGGAATAATCTAGTCGGAGTTTTACTTGTATGGGCGAGTTGTAACTTGAAGAATGAAGAATGATCAAGTTGTTGCTTGAGATGTGCTGGAATAACCAAGGGAGTTGTTCAAAAATTTAGCTAAGTCATGGAATGACCTGGAGGTTCATGAAAGTCAATGGATCTGAATTCTGAAGTAAGGAAACATGAAGGATTGACTAAGAGTTATTGAAGCTTAAGGAATGATAAGGGGACTGAAGTCAAGATGAATCAAGTGGTTCAAGAAAGCCAAAGTTGATTCTGAAATGTCTAAGTAAGACAATGGATGGTCAAGGACCAAGGAGGTCGGATGTGAAGACCATGATCAAATAATTATGTAACTGGAAGGGACAAATCGGCCATAAGTGAAACTGGTGTTATACCAAAGGATGTGATACTTCGGTGAACACGTGTTCCAAAGGAAAAGAGCTGAACTGATGAGCATGATTGCATGATTTGGAACTGTGTTGGACAGGTTGTCTGAGAACTTAGATAAGGTCTCAACGAAAGATGGTCGAGATCTGCGAGAAACTAGCTAAAGCAATGGACGAATTACTGAGTGAGAATCTGACAGGATCAAAGGATCGGGAAACTGAGATGGACAGGTCGTCCATGGAAAAATCTACTGATAAATGACTAAGGCATTGGTGCTGGAATATGGAGTTAGAGAGAACTTACATTCAAAGTGTATGGTTTTGTGGAGAATGCTTAGACGGGCTCTACGATTTTCAAGAGATGGACAAGCTGGTCCGGGAACTGGAACCAAAATTTCCATGAATGGATTTGGAAAATCCGAGTAAGACTTACATGTTAGCAAGTGGCGATTGTAAGCAAGTGCTGATATAGAGAACTAAACAAAGGAATTGTCAAAATGACTAAGCTCGAGAGTTGAGATTATTAAAACAAAAAAATGGGAGTCAGTTGCACTTGCCAAACATTAGTTGGGTGATCAAGAAACTACTCGAAGGTACCAAATGATATAGATAATGGGTTGTGGTCGGAGTGACGACGTTGGTGTTGATGATCGATTCCTTTCATGAGAGAGCCTAGATCAGTTTAGGTGCTTATTTTTGTGATGCTTACTAAGACTTAACTAGATCAAAAGATGGTTGCTCGAACACTTGGAATGATTAGGTTAGACTAGCGACCGAGTGTTTTCTTGAACATGGCGCCTTTGGGAACCAATTAGGTTTGCCAAAGTGTTCATGTGACTGTGGTTGTATGACCTTGGGAACCAGATGGGTATGCCAAGGTATATATTGACATTTGCATGTTCTAGCGTCTGTAGAGACCGAGAGTTTCCAACGCGTACGTGTTACTTTCGTCACATGTTCTGTTATGGTGGCTGTGGGAACCCTATAGTTCGCCAAGATGTATTTGTTATCATGTTGATAGGAAATGGTTTAGTTTGCCAGCGCGTGTTTGTACTGGTGTCTGCAGAAATTTTGTCTTATGTCTGTGGAAATCGTACTTTCCAAGGCATAAAATGTACTGCTACTGGAACTATATGAGTTCAATACTGTGGATTTTTTATCGCATTGAAAGTGTGGGTGGGAACTAGTGGAGAGTTTGCCATCACGTGTTTGTTGGACGTCTATTTGTTCTGAATGTCCTGTGTCATTGGAAACCATAGAGTTTTCCAATACATGACTGTGACTGAATAAATGGGAACTAGATGAGTTTCGCCATTATGGGTTTGTGAATTGAGAAGGACTAAGAGTCAAAAAAGGAAACTGTGTAAATGATCAAGTGTAGGATCCCAAAAAGAATGTTTGCAAGGATCAAGAGTGGGATCTGGAAGAAAAAAATTGTAAGGATCAAAGAGTGATCCAGAAGTGTCAATAAGGATCTTAGAAAATATGTAACAATTAGAAGTGATCGAAAAGCATATTAGGATCAAAGAGAGATCCGTGGAAACAACTTAAAGGATCAAGGTGAGAGATCCGTGAGTTCTGGAAATGATCAAGCGCCCAAGCATTCAGAGTTGGTCCATGCTAAGGGAAGATCAGAGTATGCAAATCGAATAGTCTAGTCGGAGAATGGACTAAGACTGGTTTAGACTGAATCCTGAAAGGACTAAGATAAAGTCAAAAGAATGATTATGATCAGTAGGGAAAGAAGACTGGAAAAACTTAACTAAGGTTGTGAGTTAAAACTCCAGGAATTGAGGTAAATCGGTCAACACTGTTGGGAGTCAAGTGTTCTCGCCAAAGTGTGTGTTCGATCACCAATAGATTTCTTGGAAATAATAACAACTATGCTTAGTGAATTGCTAAACTAAACTTAGTTTGTGAGACTGGCTGAATGGTAAAGAGACTGGATCGAGAAAGACGATAATCGAGATCGAATCCAAGTGTGATTCTGATCAAGTGTTCATGAACACGAAAATCTGAAAACGCCAATGGTCGAGTGGCCGAAAGTTTGTAAACTGAGCTAAGGCAACTGAGTGTCAGAAGTCTTAAACGATCTGAAGAGATAGAACAAGGTTCTAATGACAACTGAATTCGAGGACGAATTAATTCCAAGTGCGGGAGACTTGTAATGCATGTGTTCCGCAGTCTGAGTTGGAACAGTCCAAGGACAGGTTTAGCTGGACTGATCAGACAAGCCAGTCAGTGTTGAGCTTTTTTCTGAATAGTATTGGTCAGATTAAGGCAATATTGTGGGGTCCAGACAGAGCGGTTGAGCTTGTCGCGCAAAGCTGGTTGGATTCGGACAAGACAGTTGGACTTGTCACGTGGGATTAATTAGTTTGTTTATGGATTGGCGGATATACGTTCTAGTGGGAACGATTACTGGGACAAACATATACTAATAAGCCAAATAAAATGGAGGGAACAATTATCTGGCGGTTACTGGGTGGTTACCAGAACATTTACTAGAACTGTTACGAGAGTAGTTCCAGAGTAGTTACTGGATGCTTAACCATCATGGACAGATGAGTCTTTGAACTGCTAAGGCGGTTTAAAGCAGTTAGAACCATTGGGCAAAACTGCCAAAGGCAGTTACTGACTTATCATGGACGTGGGAGCAGTAGAAAAAAAAACAGTTATGGGCGGTTAAGGCCAAGGAGTAACCGCCCAAACTCCTTTTTAAAGAGGATTTTATGGACAAAGAAAGGGTACTATTCTTCCACGGGTTTTTTGGACAGAAAAATAGAGAGAAAAACACAGAAAATATCGATTGAGATAGATTGGTAATCGGATCAGGAACACAGCTTAAAGATGGCCGATCACGAGTGGGATTTGGAGCTAGGTAGCCGTTCTGATTATGCATTTGTCTGTGCGTGAGGAGGGATAATGCTTCTTGGAACATAACACGAGTTCTAGAGAAAAACAGAGGAAAACCGAGAGAGTAAAAAGAGAACTGATCAGAACTGAGAGGGACATGGCCAGAGTGGCCGATCTGAGTTTCAGTGGGAGTCGCGGGTCTTTCTTCCTAGACTGCGACTGGTTCTGTGTGATATGTCGGTCAGAACGTTTCTGATCTTTTTGGTAAAAGTGATATTGGGTTTGAGAACGCAGATGAACATATTTGATCCTTTCCTTGACGTTCCAAGAGACGAGCGATGGTCTTACCTGTGTACTGAGTCGCGTCTGGTTATGATGAAAGTCCCTCAATAGATAGAGAGGGAAGAGCATTTGGCTAGCGGTTAATACCTAGAGGATCAAGCCTAAGAGAGTTTTGATGTGGTATGTGTCCAACAGGAAGGGACGTATGTGGGACACTTGATGGATCACCATCGAGGGGATAAGGACTAGCTGTTATACTACATGAGGGTCTGAGTTTGATCGCAGCACAGTCCGGATTGAGTTTGGGTGCCATCGTGTATGTATTCTGGTTCGGTTTTTTGAAGTATGGGATGAATATCAACTGATTTTGTGGTACATTGAAACGTTGACTGACCGATGAGGATGGATCGGAGCAAATAGCATAGTGTGGGCGGTTATGATCTACACATGCGAGAATGATGGGTAAGTAATCCATATCTGATGGGTTACTGGTTCAGTTCGTTGGGGTTTGGATCGTTACATACTGGACCGAAGAGTGGAGAATAGTGTATGGACTAAGGGGCGACTTAAATCCGTTCTGACGCAAGAATCGAAAGGAACTGGCTGTAGGGCCGTGTGTACTTGTTGAGACAAATTACGATCTGTGAGATACCAATAGAAGAGTCAAAGTCTGTTCTGGAATAAGAGATGAAGACCGAGTTGAATGGGATTGCTAGACTGGATGATGGAGGGGAATCATCATTGGATCTAAGGATGTTGGCTGAACTGGTTTCTATGTCTGATCGTGTGGATCAATACCTGGGTATGAGATGCAGAGCATGTTTAGCGTCTGGTCTGTTGTGGATTGTCTAAGGGCCAGTGGGCTGAGTTGTTGTTTTGGTTGATCATGCAGATCAGTATCTGAGTGTGAGACGTTGAGCATGGCTAACACATGGACTCTTCTGGATGGTTGGTTGGTAACCAAGTCGTCTCTCCTGGTTTACTTAGTCATGTGGGGATGGTTGGTTGAGTGACTAATGAACAAGGGAATTCTATTTAAGTGTATGATCGAGCTAAGCTGGATAAGGGAACATGAAGATAGCAAGGATGGACCATACGGATGATGAGCAACCAATCATGCACCAAGGCAATAAGGTACATGTTTATATTATGATGTGATTATTAGTAAACTGCTAAATTGTTGGATTAGACTTAGTGAACCTTGTGTAAGCTGCTAAGTTGCTCGATAGGACTTAGTGAACACCGTCTACTGAACTGAACTGAACCTCATAGAAGAAAACTGATAAAATCCAAAGTATAGGGAAAAATCGGATAAAGACCATCTTTGGTCGAAGAAAGCGACCCACAGACGTATTTGCGGTAAGGAAATTCAGGCTGGGGCCTCACACTAATCCCAATTACGATTTTTGACCATATTATTATTTAGAGTTTGTGTATCTTTTTGAATTATGGATTTGTTTCTATTAAAAAGACGAGTTTATTGTGAATACAAGCTCATATTGTGTGATTGACAAATAAATTCTTAAGTATTGTTTATATTGCTTAATGGTTCTCTCATAAGAGATGTATGAAATTGAGGCTTTGAATAGTTTTTTGATGATACTACTATTTGGTTTAGCTCGTTTAAATTGTATGGTTAACAATAAATCAATTAAAATTACAATACATGAAAAAATAAATAACTATTAACTTGAAAGTAAATAAATGTAAAATTTGTAGTTTAGGGAGGTTTTACACTAATTAATACTCACTTTGTTTTATAATAAGTGTCATTTTAGGTTTTTAATTATGTTTAAAAAAAATGTCATTCTACAATCCCAATGTAATTTTGTACATTAAATCTAACTTTTATCCTTTTGAATAACCAATAGAATTTTATTTAAATTATTTTCATTTAATAATTATACATTTAATAGGGATATATTAGTGTATTATACACGTTTCTTAATCTCCGTGAAAAGTGTCAAAGTGACACTTATTAAAAAACCGAGGGAGTACTTGTATAGATGTTTAATGCTATATTATAGTTCTCTTTGGAAAATAGCATGTTGACCAAAAATCTCCATCATACATTTGTTATCAGTAAATAATTACTTATCACTACATAGTATATTAATATATGATTTATTAAGTACATTTTTTGTGACCAAACTAGAGTAGTAGCTAGCATTATAAAAATCATTTTCACGCCTAATCCCAACAATGCATTAGTTAGAAAACTGTCTTGATTCGAGCCTGTGTCGAATGCTTGGTTCGCATGACAACCAAAGTCAATGTTGAATATTAGGAACCTTTGAGATATTAATAATTGTTTAAAATGGTTTTTTTTTTTTAGTTTTCACAGGAACACTACATCAGATGAAATCTTACAGAATAAAAGATGTTCCAATAGCATAACAAGATAAACAAAAGAAACTGGAATCAGTACAACAACTCCAAAGTGGAAACAGACTAACAGATGAGATGGCCATGTGATTATTTCCCCCTTTCTAATCTCTGTCTTATATGGCCAATAGTCAACCACTTAACCGGAAAAAAGTCAAATAAATCGAGATATGCTTGATAAGTCAGAATCTACTCACACATTTTGCAATGAAGTAGTAAGTTATATTCCGAGTAAAAAAGATTATATTGTTGTTCGTAACATTTCGTAAATAAGATAATCAATTAATAGTGGAAAACACTACTATAATATATTTTAATTCCAGCACACAAAGAGAAAATTTTCAAAATATCGTTAACTAAAATGAGAATTAAATTAAATAAACTAAATTTTAAAATTCAAATTTTTATATACATAATTAACATATTACAATTAAAAATATAACTAATTATTGAATGTGTATTTTCTTTTAAACTACACTAGATTTGATCCGCGCTCGCAAAACGCGGGATATTTTATTATTAATTTACTAATAATTTAATAAATATTCTATTAATCTGTAAAAAATTGTGTATTTAGAATATTTTTTCATTTAAAACAGTGTTTTTAAATTCAACCTAGACCCGTGGTCACCCGGTAAATCCGGTGATCCGATAATTCAGTTCATGTTTTAAAATATCCCTATTTAAAACCTAGTTCATGTTTTAAAATATCCATATTTAAAACTTCATGTTTTAAAATATCCATATTTAAAGCATGTGAAAATCATTGCGTTTGTCTTTTAATCCAACGGCTTTCACATCATAATCATAATTATTTTTGTTATTATATTTATTGTACAATATATAACGTTTATGTATATATGTAATAAATATTATGGAATTATTAGTTATTTAAATAAATTATATAACCATTATTTAAGAAATATAAATAAAATTATCTGTTAATTTAATTATTTTTATTGATTGAAATGTTTTATTGTATTTTAAACCTGTAAAAATAAGTTCAATTTATTTTCATTGCTTGATAAATTATTTGAATATTTTGGTTTTTTAATTGTCAAAATAATTTAAAAGAAAATAGTTAGAAATTATTAAAAAGATGAGATCTAATATTTTATATTGTTTGGACACAAGATTAATTGTAATATTGTTTGGAAATATAGATAGTAGTATAAAGAAAGAAGTATATTGTTTGGAAATACGGATAGTAATATACTCCCTCCGTTTCATATTAAGTGTCGCTGTAAAGATTTTTTTTGTTACAAAATAAGTGTTATTTTCGACTTTCGATGTAAAATATATTAATTTTATAGTGTAATTTATTTTTCTATTGTTTGAAATATGGTTAGGTGTATAGGTAATTATTTTTTTTTTATATAAAATATACAAAATTAATTATTTTTTAATCCGTTTGCAGAAAACTAAAATGACACTTAATATAAAACAGAGGGAGTAAAAGAGAATATTAATGATTTAATGGAGATTTAACTATAAAATAGGAAGATGTATTTAATTTAAAAATTTACAAAATAAATGTTAAGTCCAACACAATGTTTCTGTTGTTTTAATAAGATAGGTTAGTGTAATGTGTATTTAGATAAACAGAAGGTTTGTTTTATACAAGAAGAAATGATTTCACCGTACTATATTAATAAAACATTTGATAAAAAAAAAAAGATAATAAAAATTTTGTTAACAGACCAAAACCGAAAAGGAAACAAAACCAAATGGTAAACCGGAGCTATAATCTGAACGGTCCAAAAAGCATTGACCCCAATCAATCATCTTTGTTCTCTCTCTCTCATCCTCGCAGAAAGGGCAAGGGAATATAAGCTTCATTCTTTAGAGAGAAGAGGTTGATCGAGCGCAGAAGGTGGAAAGACCGTTTTGACCTTGTCGTCTCCCAGCAGATATTTTTTTTTTGGGCTTTCTTCAGCTCTTCGTTGTCTTTGGCGATTCTCCTTCTAGTCTCCATTATCCAAACATGAACGAGAAAGCCAACGTCTCCAAGGAGCTTAATGCCCGCCACAGAAAGGTCTCTCTCTCTCTCGAAATCTCAGATTGTTTTCCTTAAATCATATATTGTGATCGATGATTAAGCATGAACGATCTTAATTCGATTGGATCTGTGTGCTTAGACTTGGTTCATTTTTATTCGATTTTTCTTATAGTTAGGTGAGGTTCGATCCATTTCGATTTGTCTTTACAGGACAATAATAACTGATCACGATCGTTTTATTTTTTCTTAAATTCTACTGAATTGTCCTTACAGAAACATTTCTTTCTTTGTCCTGATCCCCACATACAAGAGATACATTCTCGTTTTAGTTTTTTTTTTTTTTTTCTGTAGAAACTCGTCTTCTGTTGCTTAATTTTGGAAGAATCGAACAAAGGGATCAAATGCTTTTTAAAATTCTGTTGATATAGTACCACTAGTTAACCAAGGATCTCGCTAGAGTTTTCGAACCAACATTACTGTTATATATATATATATATATATATATATATATATATATATATATATATTGTGTTCTTGTAAATCTATTTAAACTCGAAAATATACCTTCATCATGATCCAATTAATAAGATCTCTCTATATATCTTTTTTACTTTTCTCGTTTATTCATCTGCTTTCCCAAATATCTTCTTGCATCCATCCATTATAACAACTTCCCTTAGGGATTTTCATTTTACATGTGGTGGTAGTCTTTGAGTTATCTGCTGTGTTTAGGATATTTTTGTATGTGGGCACTAAGCCATGATGATTGTGGTTGCTTTGAGAACTTTGATTCATGTTGGTTTGTTGAACATGTCATTTCTTTGTGTTTGTTTTATATTTTATTATTTGATATAGTCTATAGTTTCTTGGTGTAGCCTCTTACGGATTTTTTATTTATTTATGTAGTCTTAGCTTGGACATTCGTTTAGTTTTGGTGCTTCTTGTTTTGCAGATTCTTGAGGGGCTTCTGAAACATCCGGAGAACAGAGAATGTGCTGACTGCAAAACAAAGTATGGGTTTTTCGCAAATGTCAATTATTAGCATTATGGGATCAACATTTATATATATTTGGCTAATGCTATATTCCATTTGCTTTGCAGAGGTCCAAGATGGGCTAGTGTTAATTTAGGTATCTTTATCTGCATGCAATGTTCTGGAATTCACAGGAGTCTCGGGGTACACATATCGAAGGTCCTCCCTCAGTTTCTTTTGTACACATCTGCATTTTCGATACAGAAGCTCAGATCTTAGTTTAGTGTTCTTGTTATTATTAGACTCATTCCCTGGGGCTCGAATTTGCTTTTCAACTATTTTTTCATATTTTTCGGTTTCATCTACTATTGTAGCTGAGAACTCTGACTTGAGTGCATCAAATCTCTCTGCTTTTCTTTGATGCTCCTTCTCTAACTAGAAGAAATGTCATTTACCATTTTATACACGTACCTTAAGCAATTCATCGCAAAACTAGATGATTAAGTTGTGCCTTCTGATTTCTTATATGAGCTGAGTCCTTGGCAAGTCGATTTCAACCTTAGCAGCATAAGAAACTTATCTTTTCTAGCGATGCTTGATGAGTGTAGGTTCGATCTGCCACTCTGGACACATGGCTCCCGGAGCAGGTTGCATTCATTCATTGTAAGTGTCTTTGAAAATTGATGCTCTGTATGTGGTCCAAGTTTAGACAGATTAGTTTCGCCATGTAAAAGTATATAACCTTTTATTTGCATGCAGCAATGGGAAACGAGAGAGCAAATAGTTACTGGGAAGCTGAGCTACCCCCAAACTATGATAGAGTTGGAATTGAGAATTTCATACGTGCAAAGTATGTCTCTCCCTTTTCAATTTTCATAACCCTCAGCCTCAGTTCATATGACATTGAACTAATTCATGGGACATGACTTTTTTAGGTATGAAGAGAAGAGATGGGTTTCTAAAGGTAGATCACCCCCAAGAGTCGAGCAGGAACCTCGGAGATCTGTGGAGAGGACTGTGCCTGGATATGAGCATGGGCACAGTAGTAGTCCTGTAAATTTATTTGAGGAAAAGAAAACTGTCCAAGCACCTAGAACAAGATATAGTGTATCTGCAACAAGGATAAGTCTTCCCGCCCCTCCTCAGGGACCTGGTCAGGTACCAAATATACTATCCGGACGATATGTTGTCCTAATTAGTGTCTTTAGTTACCCATAAGTATCAAGATTTCCCCATGCCATGTTCTTGTTTACTAACCTTAGGATATCAGAAGTAATGCATATGATTATTTAGATGTTATACTTGTATTCTTCCATCTAGTAGACAAATTTGTTTCCAGGGCATCGTAATCTTTCAAAGAGTGAATTTTCATTCTTAATAAAAGTATCCGTAGCCTGATTTTTCTGATACTTGATGCTAAAAAATGATAGGCTATAAAGCCACCGCAGAAAGTAGAATCTGTAGCTGCTCCTGTGGAGACGAAACCAGCAGTAAATGTTGCACCCGTAGCGGAACCTCCAAAGGTGGATTTTGCTACTGACCTCTTCAATATGCTATCAGTGGATGATCCGGCTGCAAATACCTCAGAGGCTGCTCCTGCTGATGATAATTGGGCTGGCTTTCAGTGTATGTATCTATTCTAGCATGTGCATGACTTTAATCATGATCATTGTGGCATATCATGCATATCCTTGTAAATTTTGTGTTACTCTTGCTTCTCTAGAGAGTGCTTTAGAGTAATCTATTAATATCTGAATCCTAAAATTGCAGCGGCTGGAAATGGTCAAACAAGTGTCACAGCAAAGCCTGATGAGAGCAGTTCTCCTCCAGCTACTGGCATCGAGGATTTGTTTAAAGACACACCTACTTTAGTAGCCCAACAAGCACCACAGAAGGATGTGAAAGGTGATATCATGAGCCTATTTGAGAAGGTAAATTCTGCTTATATACTGCTTTGTTGGGTTGACCTTTCTATGTGAGCGTGACTGATACATCCAACACAAAGCTCATGTGTTGTGTCTTGTTATCACTTACTCTGATTCCTTAACACTGGACGTTTGAAAATTTCCAGACCAGTCAAGTGATATAACTCTTGTGTCTTTCATTTGTTACAGACGAATATAGTGTCGCCTTTTGCAATGCATCAGCAACAGGTTGCTATGCTTGCTCAGCAGCAAGCCCTTTACATGGCAGCAGCAAAAGCTGCAGGCGGGACTCCAAACGGTGTGAATCAGCAAGCTGTTGCTAATGCTCTGAACTTAGCGTCCGCAAATTGGTCAAACAGTGGCTACCAGATCCCTGGAATGACTAACCCAGGAGTTGGCCAAGCTGATCTCCAGAAACTTATGCAAGTAAGCATCTCTCTTTTGCTTTTGTTTTATCTAGATCTAAGTTACTCGTTGACCAAGTTCTTGCAAAATTTTCACCGAGTCTTACTCCTTGTTATATATCGCCATAACTTTAGAACATGAACATGAACGCAAACATGAACATGAGACCTGCACAACCGCAAGCGAGCACTCCTCAATATCCAGTATCCAGGTATGTACATAACACTGCTTTCTGGTTGTATCATCTATAAAGTTAACTGAACTGTACCCCTCTCATTAAATCTGCGTTCGTCTTTGAACGTAAAAGATTGAATGTTCTCTGATATAACCGGACTTGTGAATAGGTTCTCTCTTGTTTTCATGAGTTCCCACGGTTATCAATATGTTGTGACATCTGTGGAAGTATATTGTCGGAAATAAGATTTGTTGGTTGTTTTTATGTGTAACTAATGCAGTTTCTACAGTACGGGTCAAGTTAATCCTGCGGCTAATGGAATGACCTCAAACACAACGGGTAAACCTCAGTCATCATCCTCAGCGACGAGCACTACACCATCTTCTCAAACAGGCAAAGACTTTGATTTCTCTTCCTTGATGGATGGAATGTTCACAAAACATTGATCAAGAGAGGGACTTTTTCGGAATTCACCTGTCTTAAAATTTGAAGAAATTAAAAAGATATACAATTCATATCTGGACAGTTTTTCTGTTAAACAATTTTCTTTCTTTGAAACTTTGTTGTAGTCTCGGATTTGATTCTTGAGAAGAAAGAGAAAAGATTTTATCCATATTGTATAATATGGTTGTTTTAAATGTATACAATAAAAAAAATTATATTTTCTTCTTTTCTTTGCAGATTATATTCTGTAACAAATCATGTATCGTATGCTATCTAAAGATACTATAGTGTTAATCTTGATACCAAAAACTCAATCTTTTTGCAAGGCGAACTAAAAACTTCTCACAGAGAAATTTCGATTTTCGATCTTCAATCAAGCTAAAATTACACAAGATCATTAACATGCAGCAAGATGAACATCATCCCGACCCTGATCAACAAGTTTACCAATAAGCAGATCCAACAAAGCTCATCTGAAAAGCCCTACAAAATTTGAAGCTTGGAGCTGATGAACCAAGTTAGTCGATTCATGACGAGGTGCAGCAAGCTTTCGAGAACGACCACAACCTATGTCTGGTAGCGAAAGACCTGAATCCATACCATCAAAACCCAGTGGGAATAAAGGTTGCTTTACCAAAGGTCTGGCAATTAGAACGAAAGGTTGAAGGTCAAGTGAACGACGACGGGACAGTAAACTTCTATTCCGATACTGAACATCACCTGCTGATGGTTCTCGAAAAGCAACCCTATACTTACCAGAGATAGATTGTGGCTCTGGAAAGATGGAGTAATCGAGATCAACCAACACTACAAGAAAACACGACCATAACAACCACGAATTACGACCACAAATGTGTGGTCGTAAATTTACATCTCTATTACGACTAACTTACGACCAAAAAACATTTCGACGTCATCTGGTCGTAACTTTACTACTAAAACTTTTAGTCGTAAAGTGGACGTCTATTTACATCTGCTTTACGACCAAATTTGGATTTAGTCGTAATCTAGTCGTAAGTTTACGACTAACTTACATCTACTACCTGGCATACAATTGACAACCAAATTACGACTATTGTAGTTGTACATTGGTAGTTATGTTATGACAAAACGTAAATTCATTGTAATCTAGTTACTTACCAAAATCGAAATTTTCCCTATAAAGATGATCTTCTCCCTCATTCTTAAGATGCACCAAAAAAACGAAAAAGAGTGAAAAAATGTCGGGAAATATCTATGATCTTCGGAGTTGGATGTATGCGCATAAAGATTCAACGGGAAGAGTAACAAACAAATTTCTCAACAGAGCAGAGATATTCATGTACCAGGCCGGACAAACGCGTCTCACACGGGAAACGGGTAAAATGTTATGTCCATGTCGTAAATGCAACAATACGAAGTTTGCTGCTAGTGAAACGGTCTGGAAACATATAGTAAATAGAGGATTTACTCCACATTACTATATCTGGTTTAACCACGGAGAGAGTGATAATAGGAATGAAACTAGTAGTAGTAATCAGGTTGTAAATGTTCGTAACAGAGAACCACATGTGCCTTCTGAAAGTTACCATCAAGAGGATAATATGGTAGATCATGATAGGATGCATGATATGGTTACAGATGCATTTCGTGAAACAACAACATCAGTAATAGAGGAGGTAAAAAATGTAAAAGAACCTAACTTGGATGCAAAAAGATTTTATGAAATGCTAGCAGCAGCTAACGATCCTATTTATGAAGATTGTAGAGAAGGTCTTTCTAAATTATCATTGACAGCTAGGATGATGAATATCAAAACTGATCATAACTTACCTGAAGTTTGTATGGATGCATGGGCTGAGTTGTTTAAAGAGTATTTGCCTGAAGATAATTTGTTTGCTGAATCTTATTATGAGATTCAAAAATTGGTTCATAGTCTTGGCTTACCTTCGGAGATGATTGATATGTGTATAGACAACTGTATGATATATTGGGGAGCCAATGCATAATTGTTAGAGTGTAAATTTTGCAAGAAGCCACGATATAAACCGCAAGGACGTGGACGGAATAGGGTGCCGTACCAGCGGATGTGGTACTTACCTATTAAGGATAGATTGAAGAGATTATATCAATCTAAGAAGACGGCAGCATCAATGAGATGGCATGCGGAACATACTCAGAAGAAAGGCGAGATCAATCATCCCTCTGATGCAAAAGCGTGGAAACACTTAAATCGGTGTACCCTGATTTTGCAAGCAACTCCCGCAATGTTTATCTTGGGCTTTGCACATATGGCTTTAGTCCATTTGGAATGTCGGGAAGACAATACTCGCTTTGGCCAGTCTTCTTGACATCATACAACCTTCCACCAGAGATGTGTATGGAAAAGGAAATGCTTTTCATGAGTATATTGATACCTGGTCCTAAGCATCCAAAGAGGTCCCTCGATGTCTTTCTACAGCCTTTGATAGAAGAACGGAAGGAATTATGTTCAACAGGCATGCAGACATATGATTGTTCAACAAGAACAAACTTTACAATGCAAGCAGTTCTTTTGTGGATCATTAGTGACTTTCCTGCATATGGGATGTTGTCCGGTTGGATGACGCATGAGAGGCTAGCTTGTCCTTACTGTATGGGAAGCACAGACGCATTTCAGCTGAAGAATGGTAGGAAGACGTCATGGTTTGATTGTCATCAGAGATTTCTTTCCATTAACCATCCGTATCGAAGGAACAAGAAATTGTTCCGGGCAAAAAGGGTTGTACGGGACACTGCTCCACCATATTTATTTGGAGAAGAAATTGAGAATGATATTGATTACTATGGTGGACTATACACAGTCACGTAAGGGGGTAATTGTCATACTCTTGCAAATATGCCTGATGGTTACGGGACATAGCATAATTGGTACAAGAAAAGTATATTTTAGGAACTTCCATATTGAAAAATCTACTTCAGCGCCACAATCTTGATGTGATGCATATAGAGAAGAATTTCTTTGACAACATCATCAATACTTTGTTGAACGTCCCCGGGAATACAAAAGATAACAAGAACTCTAGGTTGGATTTGCCTGCATTATGTTCTTGGATTGAGATACATATTAAAAACGATGAGAAAATTCTGATTCCCATATTCAGATTGTCTGCAGCAGCAAAAGCGGCTTTGTTCAAGTGGGTGGCTTCCGATGTGAAGTTTTCTGATGGATATGCTTCAAATCTATCTAGATGTGTTGATCAGCATGGACAAAAGTTTACAGGGATGAAGAGTCATGACTATCATGTGTTTATGCAACGACTTCTTCCATTTGCATTGGCGAAGTTGCTTCTAAAAAATGTTCATGAAGCACTGGCAGGTACGTAACAAATATATAATTGAAGTTATATTGTTGTGAAAATGTTTTTTACGTTGGCTTGCATGTATATTATTAATTTGTAGGCATCAGAGCTTTTTTCAGAGATCTTAGCGCATGCACCTTAACTGTTGACGTCATCAGACAACTTGATGAGAATATCCCGATCTTGATGTGCAATTTGGAGAAAATTTTTCCTCCTAGCTTTTTTAACGTAATAGAGCATCTAGTTATCCACCTTCCATATGAGGCACTGCTTCGTAGACCTGTTCATAATGGATGGATGTATCCTTACGAGCGATCTATGAAACATTTGAAAGGCAAAGCAAAAAAATCTGGCAAGGGTGGAGGGTTCAATAGTTGCTGGGAGTTTGAATGCGGAAAAATCTTACTTCACCTCGTACTACTTTGGGTCACAAGTTTAGACACGTAAAAGGACTATGAGCAGATATGATGATGGTGGTGTTATGCCGACATACGTTGTTGAAGATGTTCCAGATATATTATGTCAGGTTGGACGTCTAGGTGGAAAAGTGAAAGAAATATGGTGGTCGAGTTCAGAAGACACTCACAGTGCCCACACATACATTCTCCTTAACTGCGAGGAGCTTGAGTTATTTGAAGAAGACTTCGTTGCCCAAGTCAAGCTATACCAGGGATATCAACCAATGATCTCAACAAAAGGAAAGACCAACACTTTGTCAAGTGGTTAAAAACGCAGGTATACATGATTACAATATATATATATACAAAAGAAAAGACCAACTCTTATATATTTAACTATGTTGACGAACCATGTAGCTTACGATGACCCATGTTATCCTCAGTGGTTACACGAACTGATACAAGGCCCGGTCGCTACGGTCACCACAGCATCTATGTATTTCACACGAGGTTACACTTTTCATACTTACGAATATGGAAATAGTCGAGCAATAATGAACTATGGAGTATGTGTGAAAGGTGAAACAGATTTATATGGAATCTTACAAAAGATCATCAAAGTGGAGTTCCCCAGCATGAAGCTGAAATGCGTTCTCTTCAAATGTGACTGGTTTGACCCCACGGTCACTAGAGGTGTTCGGTATAGCAAGTTTGGTGTGGTCGATATAAATTCTACACGGAGGTACACCAAATTTGAACTCTACATATTGGCTTCGCGAGCAGACCAAGTTTGTTTTATTCCATACCCGAGGATTAGACAATCAGGTATATCTTGGTTAGCCGCTATAAAAGTTACACCTCGGGGCCTAGTATTAATATTTGATGAACTACTGCCTTTACAAGAAGATGTCGTAACTGAAGTAGCCGTTCTTGAGCAAGTTACTGATCATATTTTACCTGTTGATTTGTTATGGGATATGAAGAACTTCCAGACGATGCAATTACGGACGAAGCCAACGGAGATGAATTTGAAGAAAATGATGATGTGGATGATGTTTCTGATGACGAGTGATCAAGTTTTTTTATGTATTGTTTAATTCTAATAAAATGTTTAATCAATAATTATGTTTGCAAAATTATGAACTTATTTGAAATCGTTGTAGTTATGGGGGTAAGTTGAGTATGTAACTTTAGATGTTTGGGGTTTGAGGTTAGGGGTTTCGATTTTAGGGTATGAAGACATTTTGGAGGCTAATTGGTCGTAAAGCAACTACTGCATTACGACCACATTTCAGTTTGGAGGCTAATTGGTCATAAGCTTACTACTACTTTACGACTAAATGGGTATGACAGTGGATACAAATTGGTCGTAACACTTTTCGAATTTTCTATAAATAGAAGTCATTTGGGTCCACAAAATTTAAAAAAAAAAACAAAAAAAAATTGTTTGATATATAGATTATCTTCCGCAAAAATCTATCAGATGCCTGAGGATTCCTCCTAAGAAACGATAATTTTGTTTCTTAGGATGAATCCTCAGCATCTGGTAGATTTTTTTGGAGATAAAAATGTATCATTCGAAATATTTGAACGTTAAACCGAGGTTTATCAAAAAGTTTGGTAAACCTCTTTAAACTTTTCGTATTAAACTTGTGGTCCCTAGGTGGTCGTAACCTCTTTTATCCCCCCTTTAGTCCCACTTTGGTCGTACCGACTAGTCTCTATCTAGTCGTAAATGGTTTTGGACTCTAATTGGTCGTAAGTTTACGACCACTGAACTACTATGAGTCCCAAGTTGGTCGTAATCTTACGACCACCTAACAACTATTAGTCTCAATGTGGTCGTAACATTAACACTACCTAACGACCCACGTAAAATTCTATATATACAACGCCTTGGCGAAGCAACTTGGTTGCTCTCTCACCTCTCTCTAACAACTGAAAAGTCACCCCAGCAGGTATGTTTTTTTTTTAGATTTAGGTGGTTAGTTAGGTGATTAGATTAGGTTTAGAATTAGTTTAGGGTGGTAGTCGATTAAGATCATGTTATAATGAAATTATAATATGTTTATAATTCTTTATAATTATATTAACATCTTTGTTTTTTTTTTTAATTTTTCAGATTGACGATATTGCAATGAGCGGTAGAAAGAGAATTAGGAACATGGCGTCCGCGTCCGCCGGGAACTCCTACGCGAGTACTTTTCTCGGACAGTCGTCGTCAAATCATGAAGGTTCGACCTCCGGCACATCTTCATCGGGCCAGGGCACTGTCACGAACAGCCAACTTCCACCGTATGTGCCTCCAGCGCCATACGAACCAAACCCAGCTCCCTATTATCCGCAGTTCGAAGACGCGGCTGTATTCTTCCAATATGACGACCAGCCGCCACAACATCACGATGAGCAGGCTCAGCAGGATCATGATCATCAGCCTCTACACCAGCATCCACAGCAGCATCCTCCACAGCAGCAGCCTCCATAGCAGCAGCCTCCACAGCAGCAACCTCCTTATCAGCCTCAAGTTCCGCTTCCTGGAGGTGCTCCGCCTCGTGGAGCTGCTCCGGGTCCTGGAGCTATTCCGGCTTCTGCACAACCACATCCAGATTTGTTGGTGCCACCAAATCTTCCATATGCACGATATACAGTGGAAGACATTCTCCAGATGCCGGGCCGACAAGATTTAGACATCATCGATCCCGATCGACCTGAAGGCACATTTTGGTATGTCAATTAATTAATTGATTATTTATTTATATATATATATATATATATATCCATTAATTTAATAAAATCATGTCTAAATATATGTATGGTTTTAAATATGGTAGGTGTTTAACAGACGGTTGTGTGGGACATAGCGTTGGTGATATCATCAGGGCAAACTTCCGTGAAGCGCATCCGAACTGGTCTCTTACACCGGAGCACGTTCGCATCACTTGGTTCAAGTGCTTTGCGGTTAGTTTTAAATATTATTTTATTTATTATTGATTTAAAATTTGATATATTAGTTTATCCAATATTTAATTAATAATTTTAATTCATGAATAATATTTTGTAGCAAAATTAAAATTGGTCCCTCGGTGTGAACGAAAAGGTGAAGGAGGGGTTCTATAAGAAGGCTCAGCAACGCCTAAAAAATATTGTTGGCGATTGGAAGGAAAGGTGGAGGGTTAAAGGGGATAATGCAAAAGAATCCTACCTCAGCAATGACGTTTGGAATGGTTTGAAGGCTTACTGGAATTTGCCTGACTCGATCGCGAGGTCTCTCAAATGCGCGACTGTCCGGATGACCCGTGATGCTGAAGGTAACTTGCCGGTACCTCATACTTCCGGACAGACTCCACACGCAGGGAGGGCTCTACAGATTATAAGTCTTTACTTGATTTTTCACTTTTTATTAAGTATTGAACGACTCATGAGTTTAATTAATTAAATTTTTTTAATATAGCCTGCCAAATAAGGAGCACCACCATCGCTGGTACGACTTTACAAGGAAACACATCAGCATGCCGATGGCACTTTCTCGCATCCTGTAGCAGAGAAGATCTACAACGATGTAGAGGCTCGAATCCAAGATGTGCAGACTCAGCTGACGCAAGCAAATCCGGAAGGTACACCGGTCCAGCTTTCCACCATCCAACAAGACAAAAATTTTGAGGAGGTAACGTATTTGATTTTAAAAATTTCTGTTTATATAGAATTTTAAATTTTTAATTCAGTGAATAAAATTAATTTATTCTTTGAAGGTTGTCCCGAAGAAAAGGGGACGTTTAGTTGGGATCAGAACTGTCAACGATGTCCCGAGGGCGAGAGCTGAACACACTGCAACAAGGAAATAAGAGTCCTCTCTTCGGAGGGATTTGGCAGCAGCCAACAAATTCATAGCCGACCACAACAACAAATTTAAGGCTATGACAACCTTCTGCGATCTCATGATAGAGTCAACCCCCAGCCTCAATCCGGCTGTTGTCGCTGCGTGGCAGAATCTACGTGGGAGCTTAAACACAGGGCCCACTCAAGAAGAGCAGACGGATTTAGAGAGACGTGCGGATCAGACTAGTTCCGATCTCTTGCACGAGATCAACCTAAAGAATTAATTCGGTTTATTTTTTTGTATTCAGAATGTATATTATGAATATTATTAGGTTTATTATGAATATTATTAGGTTTATTGATCTTCACTATATATTTTCTTTTCAAATATCAAATTTTTATAAAAATTTAAAATAAATAATTTAAATATTTTAATTAACCAAAAATATTTCTTAAAAATTAATTGTTTGGTCGTAGATTAGTCTCAAACTTAATGACCAATGAACCTCTACTGAAGATGTGATGTAGTCGTAAGCTTATGACCACATTACATCTATATAGATGTCCATTGGTCGTCAAAGTGCAACCACCTTACGACTCATATGTACGTCTACTTTACGACCACATTTTGTACGTTTCGTTTAGGGATATTAGTCGTAAAGGTACGACTACTTTACGACCAACGCTTCTGGTCGTACCTTACGACCACATTACGTCTATATGTGTATTATGACTAGTGGTTAACGACCAAACGGATTTGGTAGTAATTTGGTCGTAATGTTCCATTTACGACCAAATTACTACCAATTTCGTAGTCGTTATGTCCTTGTATTCTTGTAGTGCAACTTTTCTCAAATAGATTCCTTTTAAGTTATGAATATACAAGCTCCCAAATACTTATCGAAAACCTGCTATTGTGAGAAACATCGGATCCAAGATTAGAACTGTGAAGGAGGTCTCCATTATTGAACCTACCAATGTTAAGGAAGCTGAGGTCTCGGTTAAACTGATATTTGATGTGGATAACGTGATTACTCTAACAAAAAAAGTAGAGATCATGAAGAATAAACCACCAGTGGAGCTGGACTTTTGTTACACTGGATTACAAAAGTTTTGTACATTATGTGGAAGTTTACAACATGAGTATGAGATATGTAAGGATGCTGAAATTCTACAACAACGACAATATGAGCTTATGGATATAGGAACCAATCCTTATATGAATGCTCAACAAAGGTTTGATGCCATAGGGGAGTATATCAATACTAGAGAAGTAGGAGAGGCATCGGGGACAACGGGACAAATGCAGATTGAAATTGCTGAGACCAATGTGGCAGAAACAACAACACCACAACTAATGATAGAAGCTGCTGCAACAGGTCAAATGGAACAACATGAAACTGCTACAACAGATCAAGTGAAACAGCATGAAGCTACTGAGCAAGGAACCAAGAGGAAAATTCCGGAGGATGATCATGAAGAAGCCTCAGCCTCAGCTAAGAGGTTTGAAAAAGAAAAACTTAACCAAGGTTCGGTGATTCTCCTTAAATCACAACGTCAGCCATGAGAATCTTACATTGGAATTGTCAAGGGTTGGGAAGTCCCTTGACAATTCCACACCTCAAAGATATCAGGAAGCAATATAAACATGATATCATACTTCTTGTGGAAACAAAGAATGTAAATAGTATTGTAAATAGGGTAGTTCAAGAGCTGGGGTTTGTCCACTCTTTTGTAGTTCCAGCACAAGGTAGTAGTGGAGGATTAGTCGTAATGTGGGATGATGGTGTTAAGATTCAGTTTTTGGGAACACCATCGCTTTATAATTCTGATATGATAGTAGAAGATGGTGCTAATATATTTTGTATGACGTATATATTTGGAAATCCTATTTTGAAGTACAGACAGTCTCAGTGGGAAAAACTTATTAATAATGATGTTGTAGGTTTATATCAAGGTAAATAAAGACTAATACTAGGTGATTTTAATGATATTAAGGAAAATAAGGAGAATGAAGGAGGAGTTAGAATAACAAAAGCATCATTCTCCCTTTTCAGGTCAATGATCTCTATATGTGGCTTGCAAGATCTAAAGTCTGTAGGTGGATACTATACTTGGAATGGTAATAGGCATACACATAATATAAGGTCTCGGATAGATAGAGCAATGGCCAACTGCAACTGGATAGACTTATACCCTAGTGCTTATATTAAACTATTACCATGGATAAGATCTAATCAGCCACTTTTAGTTGATACAGAAAATAAAAAGGGTAAGAGGGGGAGAACTTTTAGGTATGATAATAGATGGAGACTAGAGCCTGCAGTTAAGAAAGTTATTCAGGGTGTGTGGGAATTTGAATGTATTAACTTACCTCCTCAATGTTTTCATTGAATAATTGAAAAATGTAGAGGAGCTTTATCTAGGTGGAAGAGTCAGAATCAAACTAATAGGGAAAAGAAAATAAATCAGCTTAAAGAGAAAATACAAGAAGCTTATCAAGCTTTAAATGTGAACTATACATACATAAGAATGCTAAAGGCTGAATTAATGTTGCAGTATAGACTTGAAGAGGAATACTGGAGAACCAAAAGCAGAGTTCAATGGATACAAACTGGAGACCAAAACACAAGATTCTTCCATTCTAAAGCAAAGCAAAGAAGGAGCTTCAACAGAATTATTCAGATGACTGATGAGAGAGGTGATACATACTTGGATCTTGGAGACATCCATATAGAAGTACAAAGGTATTTCAACAATCTATATAACAGTCAAGCAATTAATATAAATCAAGAAATTCTTTAGGGGATACCCATAACAATAACAACAAAGATCAATGATTTCCTAACTAAAAAGTTACTGGGGAGGAGATCAACTCGGATAAGTCACCTGGGCCAGATGGCATGAACTCAGGGTTCTACCGACACCCTTGGGAAATCATAAAAACATGGGTAATCTCTCATGTTCAAGCTTTTTTCAATAACCAATACTTAGACCATAAGATATATCACACGCATATTTGCTTAATACCAAAAATGGATTTCCCTAGTACCTTAAAGGACTATAGACCTATTAGTCTTTTCAATGTGGCCCATAAAATTATAACTAAGATTTTAGCGGAAAGACCAAAGCCTTGGCTCCATAGGATAATTTCAGAAAATCAATCGGCCTTTATACCAGGGAGACTAATTACAGATAATGTCCTCATGTCCCATGAATTGACGAATTCCCTAGATACAAAGAAGCTGAAAACAAAATATGTGGCTTTGAAATTAGACATTTCAAAGGCTTTTGATAGAATAGAATGGAGATTTCTAGATGCAGTGATGAAACGAATGAGGTTCAATGAAGTGTGGTGTAACTGGATTGGGAAATGTATAACTACAGTCACCTATTATGTCCTTGTAAATGGTGAGCCCACTAAGACCATTACACCTCAAAGGGAAATATGACAAGGAGACCCCATTTTGCCTTATTTATACATCATATGTACATAAGCTCTTTCTAGGTTGATTAAAAAGAGGATTCAGGACAAAAACATACATGGTTTTCAGGCCTCCAGAAGCGGTCCGACTATCTCACATTTATTTTTTGCTGATGATTCATTGTTATTTGTAGGGCGGAAGAAAAAGAATTGCAAACACTAAAGGAAACACTAGAAATATATGCAAGAGCCTCTAGACAGGAGATAAATTACTCCAAATCAGCCATAACCTTCTCAAAATGTATACCCTCTAATACTCAACAAAAGCTAATAGAGCAAATCGGAATAAGTAAAATATGGAGTTTTGGGAAGTACTTAGGACTTCCAGAAAGAATAGGAAGTAAAAGAAAGGAGGCTTTTGAATACATAAAGCAGAGAATTATCAACAAAATGGATAGTTGGTATACTAGATTTTTAAGCCAAGCAAGAAAGGAGGTTTTATTGAAGGCAGTAATAACAGCTTTACCCGCTTATGCAATGTCTTGTTTCCTATTGCCTAAAGGGTTGATAAAGGAAATCACATCATGCATGACGAATTTTTGGTGGTCATCCCAGAAAGATAAGTTCAAAATGAAATGGATTAGTTGGGAAAAGATCACAAACACAAAAAATGAAGGAGGTCTAGAAATACGAGACTTGGAAGATTTCAATAAGGCGCTCTTAGCCACGCAAGGATGGAGAATTTTAGAAAATCCTACTTTTTAATGGCAAGAGTTTTCAAGGTTAAATATTTCTGGAAAACATATTTTCTTCATGCTAGAAGCTATAAGTCTTCAATCTATGCATGGCGTGGTATTATTCAAACGCAAGAACTGCTAAAGAAAGGAATTAAATGGATTGTAGGAAATGGAAAAAGCATCAACATATGGGAAGATAATTGGATTGGAACGAAGCCAGCAGGACCGGCCAGAGCGCGAGGGACTTATGACCAACCCTAGAGTAAGGTATATGACCTCTTTATCCCTGGAACTATATAATGGAATATGCAGATTATAAACGAGATAATGGAGGAGGAAGATGCAAAATTTGTGTATAATCTCAGAGCTAGTATGTCAAATACACAAGATACTCTCACATGGTGCTACACAAAGAATGGAGAGTATACTGTAAAGTCAGGATATTATCTACAAAGACAGCTCTCTACTCAAGGAACACAACACCAAGGAGGTAACATAACAATCCCTGATAATATAAAGACAGCATGTTCGAGCATTTGGAAACTTGAACTTCCTCCGAAAATAAAAATGTTCTTGTGGAAGGTTTTGCAGGGGGGAATACCAGTTGCTAATATTTTCCTTAAAAGGAACATGCAATTAGACACTACTTGCCAAACATGTGGGGAAGAATCTGAAACTGAGAACCATATGTTGTTTACATGCAGAGTTGCAAAGGAAATATTGTACTTGACACCTATATCGCTGGCAGCAGCTGAATTTGATCGAGAAAATATACTACAAAATATAAATATGCTTTAATACAAAGCTAAACAAGATGAGAGAGAGTTACTAAACTACTTTGTTAGCTGGAGAATATGGAAGATGAGAAACAATATCATCTTCCAGAACACAAGGGAGCATATACTGCAAGTCATCCATGGAGCGCTAAAGGATTATCATCTATGGAAGGATGCAATGCAACAATCACAAATGGACATTAGTCAGGTCAGAAGCAATACAAGAATAAATCCAAATAATAACGATAACATTACTGTCAACACGGCGTATTATTGCCTAACGGATGCATCATAGAAAAGTGAAGAGGAGGTAGGAGGCATCGGATGGTCCTTATTTAGCAGAAAAAGCATCCAATGCCTCCAAGGATCCTCATCCATAAGACCAACAAATACGCCAATTGAAGCATAAGCACATGCACTTTTATCAGCTGTTCAGCAGCTTGGGCCATTGGGATATAAGCATATCACTTTCTGAAGTGACTGCAAATCCTTAATGGATGAGTTGAATCAGTGCACTCAGGGTTCAACAATCCAAAGAGTCCGTAACACGGAGGCAGCCTCCATGATACATGACATTATTAAGTTTTCAAAGACAAATGTGTTTAATTTTTGATATGTATCTAGAAACTTGTTATGTCTAGTAGAAGAAATTGCTAAGCAGGCAAGAAAAAATGATTAGAACTATGTATAAATGGATGTTCTAATAAAATTAAGAAGGTTGACAAAAAATCCTAATACCAATGTTTTAAAACTCAATCAGGACAATGAACTAGATTACTCTCTGAATCTCCGGGTAATTGGATCGACTGCGTTTAAACCGGAGGTCAATAGATTAATAAACTATAATATATAATTATATGTGAACATAATATTATTAAGTATTAAAAACAAGAAAAGCGTGGAAATAGGTTTTACGAAAGTACAAAGATTTCCAAATATTTTGTAATAGAATTTTTGGAATGTGATTAATCTTATCCATAAAATGTAGTTTATATACTGTATAGAGAACATACAATTAAACTGTATGTAGATTCTACCATATGTAGACTTTTGAGCTGTGTCTAGATTTCGTATACGAAAAAATTTAGAATTTTTCATAAAAGTTAAAAAATGTAGGTACATTTAGAATATGTAGACTTTGCATTCATCATATTTAGAATTCTATTTAAAAGTAGATTGTTGATTTTAAAGAAAGTAGAATAACTTGTATAATGTAGAATTCAATTTCCACTATATCATTTTTTTTGTAGAAGATGACATCTTCCTTCTTTAGAACATAATTAGAGTTTTCATTTCACAAGTTTTACAACCCACAAATACCAGTTTGTGTTCATTGTTATTTCATCAATTGTTTGTATTTTATAATTTTTTGATTCATAAAACTATTTATTTCATTAAATTTAATAAATGAAAAGGATAATTACTCTAAAAGTGGGATAAAAATGTTTTATACTAAGGAGACAAAGATGCTGAATGTTTGTTTTATTTTGGAAAGTTTCCCTAATTATTTTGTTATAGGATGTCCTCTTAACAATCATCTAATGATTCAATTTCTCTGACCATTTTTAAAACTCTATATGTGAATTAATTTTTTATTTATTTAGTTTAGATTGTTTGCTTCCCAAGACTAATCCATGTATATAATTATACTAATTAATATGGCATATGTATATAAATATAAAGATTGTTCGTCATACAAAATAAAATTTAGGAATTAATATTCATGAAATGGTGAATATATATATATATATAT
Organism: Moricandia arvensis; assembly: GCA_905132765.1. NCBI lineage: Eukaryota > Viridiplantae > Streptophyta > Magnoliopsida > Brassicales > Brassicaceae > Moricandia > Moricandia arvensis. The sequence continues at coordinate 162,755 of CAJHQP010000337.1, forward strand.
ATATATATATATATAGTTTTCTTGAGTATTTATATGGTATAAATTGTGTTCATAGAAAAAAAAATCATGTTAATTAGTAATTTTGAAAACCAAGCTTTATATAATAAAAAAAAGAAATAATATTATTAAATAATTATTTATATGTTTTTTCTACAGTTTTTCTTTAAGATTTTTAAATAGGAAACTAACTTTTTTTTTTTGATTTAACTTCTGCTAAAAAGAAAATTGTGATTTGCCACATATCATAATTTTATATATTTAATATTCATATGTCGTGATCATGTTAATTAGTAATTTTGAAAACCTAGTTGTATGTAATAAGATATAAGAAGATATCAGAATTCAGATTTTATTTACCAATACCCAAATCTAACATGTTAACAAAAAAAAAATCGACAACTAATTTACTCCAAAATAGAATGATAAACAAAAAAATAAAATAGTACTTTATAATGGAGTACTTTTATTTTTTACTCATTACTCTATTTTTCATTCTATTTTTGAGTAAAATGGAGTAAATTGTGGGGGAGGAAGGAGATGGTCTTATGCCAAATTCTATATTGAGTGAAGTTGGAGAATTGTTTAAGCAAAGAGAAAAAAACGGCTCAAAACTCGTTTCAAACAAAAAGCTATCTACCTTTATTGGTAAGTATCAAGTAAAGGCGACGTGTTGATGTTGAACATTTTATGGACGGCTGTTTTAGCGTTTAAAAAGGTTTGAGTTTGGCATTGTTCGGGCATTTCGGTCAAGTGGCTTAAAGCTCAGTCGCCTCTCCTTCACCACAATTTGTTTGTATTGTACCTCCCACTCGCCAACCTTCGTTTACCTTTTTTCTCTTTTAAGATGTCGTGAACCACTTCAACACTAGTAGTTGCTTCTTATAATTTCTTATATAATAATTATTAATTACAAATTAACATTTCAAAAAAAAAAGTTACAGTTCAAAGAGTTTTTACGCAATAGTTGTTTTACTTCCATACTAGCAAGTATTCCATAGTTATAATAGTTTAAAATGGTCGATATAATCTTACAAAATTGTGATATTTTGTTCAAGTCATCACTCGATCTTTCACTTGTAAGTTATACGTTGCATTTGTTAATATTATCTTCACCACATTCTTGTCTTCATATGTCTATCGACCTATATATAATGCAAACATACTATGATAATCCAACGTACATGAGACCAAGTTCAACTTTAGGCTTATACATCGGTGGTTTATTAAAAGCAAAATTATGTCGGTCTAGGACCGAGATTTGGACGTAAATATTGAGTTTTACAAATGTAATTTAAAAATAACCAAGATCAGTCAGTGTCAAGCACACATAAATACAAAAATGGTCGGTCGAATTTTGTTGTGCCTTGTTGACCCGTAATGCGATATACAGCTTTCACGGATTTGAATGGTCAAATCAAATTAATATCTGCAATGCAAACAAAATTGAACGTTAGAACTGAGGATGGGCGTAACGTACGTATACATCCATTCTCAATTATTTTATTTGAGATCTGCATGTCTTTATCTAAAGCATCATTCACATTTATCCCTTATCATAATTCTCATCCTTACTCTGAATTTCAACTATTGATTTTACAGTGTCAGAGAAAATGGCCTCAACAAAACCTAAAAATAACCACTCAACAGTCAATGTATCTATCCTGAAATTAAAGAATCGCAATTAGCTTAATTACTGTATTTTGTTTCTACAAGCTATGGGTCTTAAGCTCATTGTTTTTTTTTCAAATTTTAAGTCAGTTTATAAAAATTCTAATTTAAAAATAATAGTGTCAGCTTATAAAAATTCTAATTTAAAAAATAATAGTTTATTTCAAATGAGTTATGAATCATGACACATAAAAGTAACATATTTATTTATACTTTCAAATGGGATTTTAGTGCAGAACATAAAAAGTAACATCTTTATATTATCAGTAGACCTGGTATGTACTTAAGTAGATAGATTCTCTCGAATCTCAATTCTATATCTTAATGCCATCTATGAATTATTCACATTTGATTGTCAAAATCTTGTTGTAACGTTAGGTAAGTTTTAACTTCAAGCAAAAGCCTCAAAGTCCAAACCGCCACGTGTAACTCAGATAAGCCTCCATCACCATACCTTATGCACATGGCCCACTTGTGATTCTGTGAAAAGCCCACACAATAAGGACCACATTTTAAATTTACTTTATTTTTAAATATATATAAATGCACACACCTCAGCTTCTTTTTGGATAAGAACCACCGCACTTATTACATACCATACCATACCATGGCTCTTCTTCCCCTAACCTCTTCCTTCAAAACGGAAGCCACCATCATCATCTCCGGCGTCTTTTCTGTTGCAATGGCCGTGTGTTTCACCGTTCCTTCAGTCTCGCATTTCTTGGCGTCTTGCTGTCCGATGATATACGATAACACCGTCTTCCTTCTTAAGCCACCCTATCTTTACTTAGTCATTAACTGCATCATCGTCTCTATCGTCGCTACATCTAAGCTCACTCACAAATCGTCTTCCAATATCGACGTCTCCGAGTTCTCTGAATTAGTTACGCCGGTGACGGTAGTACCGGTACCTTCTGACATCAACACGATTTACTTAAACGTGTCTCATCACGCCGTCACTTCTGATTATACGGGACTTGTGGACAGTGATCAGACGGTGGAAGATGTTCCTCAAGTCATCGATGATGATAAGCAGCCAGAGAAGGAGAAGCTAAAACCAAAGAGTGATTGGTCGGAACCAGAGAAGCCAAAACCTAGCAGTGATTGGTCGGAATCGGAGACGGAGAAGCCAAAACACCAGAGTGATTCTCTGGAGACTTCTAGGGTGAAGCTGTCGAGGAAGCCGCCGAGATACAGTCAACAAAAGTCGCTTAAACTGAGTGGAGAAGGTATAGACTCTTGTCGGAATATTCGAGTTTCGTAAAGGGGTAAAATCGTAAATGAATGTTTTCCAATTTTTTGCAGGTGATGGTGATAAAAAGCCACTGAGGAGGGACGACACGCTGGAGACGACGTGGAAGAAGATAACGGAAGGACGCTCCACGCCGTTAACGAAGCACTTGACTAAATCCGACACGTGGCAAGAGAGGTCGCACGTGCAAAGCTCATCAGAAAGGAGCGCCAAACAGAAGATGACCAAGTCTGAGAACTTGAATGACATAAATGCCCCTGCGGAGCTGAAACGCGAGGCGTCACCGGGTCAGGAAGAGCTGAACCGGCGTGTGGAAGCGTTTATCGAAAAGTTCAATGAAGAGATGAGATTGCAAAGATTAGAATCTTTGGCCAAGGAGAAGGAAATGGAAAATGGAGGGACTCGTTTGTAAATACTAGTGTTTTTTCTCTAGCTATCGACGAACACTGGAAAAAAGGACGGCACCGGCACAGTCGCAAATGTTGACTCTTTTGTAAACCTACTTAGCTGTAAATGACTTGTGTGATTGTTATATTTCTACTTTCTAGGCCACCTAAAATCACACTTATCGTATGGTTTAAGATGAAAGGATAACATGTGAACAAAGACTAGACTAGTGAGTAGTAATCGAATACATTCATTGTTTGTTTATTTAAGATTTTACTTTATAATCAGTATATTTATAATTACTATACACACTACTACATTTTTACATGACCATAGTGACCATAGTGGCAGCAGGGAAAAGCCTATCCAAGAAAGTATACAAACCTCCTCCAAGTAGAAGAGCACCACTGCACCAATAACAGATAATTTTGGAACAGTAAATTAACAAAAAAAAATATGAAAATCATTAGACTTGCAATCATTTACGGCTTTAGAATATCCTCAAAGCTCAAACGTACCTTATCGGATTGATCCATGCAGAGACTTTTCTAAACGAAAGTAAGCTCTGCAGATAATCAAGATATGTAGCGCACATTCTTACTAACTCATCACAAAACTGAAAACCGAAACTACCAAGTTTGCAGTTCACAATTTGCTGAGTAAAAGAAACACATGATACGTTACCTGTAAAGCTCCGGCGAAAGAAGCAGCGAGGATGAGTGGAGCGACGTAACCTGTTGTATACGTCAATAGTAAGCTTCCACCTATTACTGGATCCTGTGTTTCACCAAACATTACATTATCCATTGAAAATTTATAACCAAGTAGAAAATTATACTAGCTCTCATATTAAAACGGAAGGAGACAAGACTAAATTACCCTGGAAGTAGCCACATAGCCAAGAAGGGTGGCTAGAACTGGAGTACTACAAGGTGATGCAGCAAGTGCGAATGTGAGACCCGCTAGATACGCTTGTACACCTAACAAAACATTTTGTCACCAAAAGTATTACAAACAACAATAACAAAAAGTACTGGAGGGTTTAATGTCCAAAACCCCAAGATAGATTTTGTGTTATGAGGATTACCAGATGGGAAGTTTGCTGCTGCAGCACGAGGATCAAAGTTGTCAAAGAAAGATGGAAGCTGAAGTTGGATTACCTGTAAGGGGAGAATAACAGAGATTGTTGTTGGACATGGCTCTGCTACTGATGCTAAATAAAAAGTGCAAATGATAACCATAGTACCTCAAGGAGATTGAGACCCATAACAATAGCCAGACCTGATGCAGCTACTGGTAGTCCTTGTCCTATTTGTCCATAGGCTTTTCCGGCAAAAGAGGCTACTATCCCAAGAAGTGCTAAGGTAGTTGCTAATCCCAGTGAGAAAGCAAGTGCATCTCCAATAACCTAAGTGCATGGAGAGCTGAAAATGTTACCGAGAACTATAAATGTGACTAACAAGTGGTTAAGAGAACTTGTCCTTCGCTCCTTTTACGACGTTTTGATTTTACTACAATGACATCGATCCTACTAACTCATAACGCGACAGCTATTATAAAAATCTGATCTGAAGTGACACTAACCTGAGTTCTGCTTTTGCCAGACCCGAATGCACCTATATGTTACAGCCATATTAAGGACCAGTGACAAAAGAATTAGCGCATCCAACTAAAAATTCAATCTACAGCTTGTGAGAAATTCAAAAACTTGAGATAAGTTATCATACCAATATAACCAAGTGTCAAAGGCAGAACACTGAGTGTACATGGAGAAAGACTTGTTACAAGTCCTGCCCCAAATATTACTGCCAAACTACAAGAGGGGTAAATTACAGGAGAGTCAGAGAACTCGATTGTCAAACTCTCAAGCATGTGAGCATTGAGAAACAACCAGAGATATAAACCTTGTTACACTGAGAGCTGAGAGCTGATCCTGAACAGCTTCATTAGCTTGTTGGTTAGCTGAATACAAGAAGTTTCCAAGCGAATCTCCCAGCGTTCCTTCAGCCAAGATGTAAACGGAAGTGGCTTGATCCTGTCTTAAGAGGATGATTAGTCTCTGGTATTAGAAGTAATTTGCAAATAGATAGTGGCTGAAAAAGCAGAAGCATCTCAAGGCAGAAAAGCATACGTACAAATTCGCACCACAAAAAAAAGATTCAGATCAAATCCCCCCTAAATGATGTGTTTTTACCTTTGGCTTTGCACCAAGGAAAGAAAAAAGAATCTTAGACATTCTCAATAAACTATTTAGCTTAAGATATGAACAAAATAACTGAACTAGCCTACAGTAACAGACACCAGTGAAGAGATCACCGGAAACAATCTAAAAAAGATGATAGTCTATGATTAAATCCTTACCAAGACAACCATTTTCAAGTCAGCGGCCTTTGCTGAGCTAAGAGTTACCAAGTTCGCCACTGGAAAACCAAAAAAAAAACAATTGAGGTATTCATGATCATGTGAAAAAAATCAGTCGTTCTAAACACATAACGATACATATTTTGCTAGTTTATCCATATATTTTCTCATAAACTACGCTTTTTAAACACAAATAGATTCTTATTTCTGACTCAAGAGTCAAGACTTACAGAATAAATCGGTGAAATTGAGAAGAGGGTAACATTACCTCCTACTAAACCACTACCAAACATGGCAAGTGTGCTCTCTTTCTTCGGTAAAGAAACAGCATCAGACCCTAAACTTCTCCCTCTCTTAAGCTTACGATGCTTGGCAACACGGACCAACCTTTTCTCTGTAGTTCACGGAGAAAACAAGTTCAACAATGGCTTAGAGTTAACAGAACAATCTATACCTTTCACTGCAGCAGTTGTCACTCCCTAAACCCTCGTCAATTTCAAACCAGTGCTAAGTAAGTGTACTTATGAAATTAAGGTTACAAAGATAATATGAAGATAACTAACATGTGGTGGTTGTAAGGACAACACGACTTACGCAACCCAGTTTCGATTCCCCCAGAGCGATTCAATTCATATATTGATCACCACCAGAGTTCAAAATACACAAACACTAATAATCATGCGCGAGATTTGATCATAATCTAATCCAGCTTTGTGAGTATCTCCAATGTTTTTTCTTAAAGCTAAATAAAAGAAAACAAATGAAGAAACTTACCAGCACCATGACTGATTCTGCAAGTCGATAATCCACCGATGAAACCTCCACCGGCGATGCATCTGTTCACGCTCAAATTCATGGCACTCCAAGAGAGATAAACGGTCTTCTCGCTTTAGATATTTCCTTCTTCCTTTTTTTCATTTTGTTAAAATTATATATGTATATTCTCCAATGGGGCTGTTTCAAAAAATAAGTCTCTAATGGGCTGAAATTTATAGAGCTTTTACAGTATATACTGAAATCAAAAAAAAATATATCTATATATCTATATATATTTTTTTTTCTTGATAAGATAAAATTAAATATCAGTTACCAATTTAGAAAGTATGTATAAAATTACTGTTCAAAAAAGTGGTAGACGCTAGGGGATAACTCATTGTTTAATTATTAGAACGCTTAACCACTAGAACAATTAGATTATTAGTTACTCGATCTAGGCGTTTACACTAATATTGATAAGATTTAAAATAAATATATTAAACTAAATATCATGATTTAAAATAAATAAAATTCATACTATTTTTAATATTGATAAGATTTTATATTATAATATTTGTATTTTTATAAGTTGTAAATAATAAATTATTTATATTTATTTAAGCGATTAAAAAAGTAATTGTCATGATTTTAGAAGGTCTATCGCCTAGAACAATTTTTAGAACACTGGTAAAATTATAGTTCATTAAAAAATAAGAAAAAACTAATTAATCCCATCGCCATAACCTTAAGATCTATACAATCTAAATATTCAGAAACAAGTCTTCTCTAACACATAATAATAGTCAGATTTTATGCAAAAACACTATTTAGTCATAGAATAAAACCACAAGTTATAGTACTAATACTACTTGTAGAATCTCAAAAGCCATTGTTTTCCTATCTCTTCTTCATCTTGTTATGTTTTTTGGTTTGAACACCACCAGCTTTTGTTTACACACAATAATCAAAGAGACGATTATATCACATCACACACATGTTGCACAAAGTTGTCATCACGAAAGATATTATTAACCATATTCCGGAGGTTGAATTCATCATGTTTGCAACGTCGTATTGCAATCCTCCCGATATGTGGAGCCTTTAGTCCGAAGAGTTGTAAATATGGTAAATGGAGTTGAAACATCTGGTCAAGCCTCCCAACCACAGTGCCGAATAACTAGAAGTCTTTATTGTAATTGAGAACACGTGGTGAAAAAGAAGTCTTAACCTCACAACACTTCTAATTATTAACTCATTATGTTACTAACCACCAAAAGATTTCTAAATTGTAATGCAATAACAAAGAAAACTGAAACTTGTCAACAATGATAATAAGAGAAGAAAGCAAACACTAAAGCTTTATCTTTGCGGTAAAACAAAGTTTAGGATCAACTGGGATAAGCTTGGCTTCGTTCTTTTCTTCTTCTCCTTTCATGAATGTGTTATGATTGTACCGGTCAGGATGTCCAAAACATATATCAACTAAATATATCTTATGCATCTCTTCGCTAGAGAATGATTGGCCACAAGTCCATCATATTGGACGAAATAAATCATAACATTCATGGTTCCTTGGTGGCAGATGTAGATGGCAAGTAAAAACGATTTGATGAAATATTATCTAACCAACATAAAGTGTTGTAGTTGGTTTTGCTTTATTATAATCTATATCAAATATGCCAAGAATGATTTGAGTATTCGAAAAATTATGTATAACTTGATCAAATAAAACATATATCTTCTTAAAATTGAGTATCACGGATACTTTGAACAAAAAATGAACAAACTTCAATAAGTGAGCATATAAACCAATCATGATCATCCCTTATGTGTGTATCATCTACAATAATGGATAAGAAGTAAAAAGTTGTTGGAGACTCCACCTTATTTTCCACAACACACTATAACTTTATTTCATGATCCACCAATACATTGATCTTGTCACAATGCTTACGATAAAAGGTTGACATCAGCCACATTGATATACAATGAAATTAAAATGATGGATCCAGCTTCAAAGTTTTATGCATGTTGCATGAGTAGAATTTACTGAGAGCATATAAATTAAATACTTTGTGAAGATTTCTTCATGGATGCACATGTCCAAACTAGACCTTATTGTCTTGAGTGGTGCATAACAATAAAGCGTGGCAACAAAATACATTGCTTATGTAGAATTATAATTATGAGGGTTTTTAAGGCTATAGAGCTGGAACATTGTCGTTTGTGTTAAGAATCACTAAATAAATCTTATAAAAACAATCAGGAATTAGTATAGTGAACTAAACTCTTTGATTATCTAGTAGGTGTTTAAAGAGTTGTAGGTTCCAGTCTTGTTGGTAGGAGTCTCCTTCCCAAAGGAGATTGAATTTAATATGATTTGGATCTCGTTCTATAGGATGTACCGACCTACTAACTCAGTATTTCCTAGTCATTCAAGAGATAAAAAATATATAAATCATCTACCTGATCAACACAATAACCAGATGCTGACTTTGTGATGCAATTTGCAAGTCTTCGAAGCCCTATAAACTATATTCATAACTTTGTGATGCAATTTGCAAGTCTTTGAAGCCCTATAAATTATATTTATTACAAATTTCTATTAGTCGTCATCATCATCTACTCAAGAGAATAATGTTTTCAAGATGATAAAACATCCTCCCAAAGACTTTAGGTTGAATGATTAAAAAAAAGCAAAAAACATTATATATAATTCATACTATATTGGACTCGTTTTAAAAATTATATACATCTAGATATATCCACCAGTGGGTTGTTTTTTTTGAGCATTTATACCCCTAATTCTCAATCAAGAGACGTCATATTAACAAGTGATATGATCTTTAACATGCATAAGCTTTATGGTTTAAAGCATAGTAAGCTATTTAATAACTTGAGAAGGCCTAGATGTTTTTCTTCTTATGTTCTCACTTATTTTTAGTTGTGTCACTTTATCATTTTAATTGACAAAATATATATTATTATAATAATGAATAATTATATCACCCACAAAATGGGCTAGTAAGTAACTCTAAAAGCATAAACTCAATTGTCACTTTTCTATTCAGATGATTTTACCAAACTTTGCTACAAAACCAAAATTTTCAAGAGACACATTGGACCACTTTAGGTTTTCCACTTTATAGCAATTAGCAAACATCAGTCGCATCGCACATATATCAAAATAAAAGTTGTGGTCGACACCTATTCGTAGAGACGTTTAAATATATGCATGGATTCTTGATAGTGTCTTCTTACTTAGGGACGGACAATAATTATATGTCTTTTGACTAATTTCAATTACATGTTTCTTAGAAAAATTGTTAGAAATACCATAAGTTAAATATCACTTTTCAGAAATATCATTAATCAAAAAATATACTAACATTTAGATTTAGGTTTTAGTGATTATTGTTTAAGATTTAGTATTAAGGGTTGGATTGGATTTATAAATGATTTATAAATATTTTAAAAAATAGCTTATTGTTATTTTATCACGAATTTAGAGTATTGTAATAATAATTATTTATCAATGATAAATTTGAAAAGAAATACCAAACTTATGTATAACTGAAATTTCTCCCTTAATCAAATGTCGCTTTGATTTGAAAAGCTGAATAATTGTGATATGCCTCTGTTTCAAAAATTACTATATTTTAATTTTTTCACACATATTAATAAAATATCTTAAATGTTGACTATAAATATATAGTTTTGTAATTTACTATTTTCTATAACGTTTAACCAATCAAAATTTAATAAATACAATTAATTTTTGTGAACTTTACAATTTACCATTATTATCTACTAAAAATTCTATTAAAATGTAAAAATATAACTTTTAAAAACATTTTAAAAAACCATTGATTATTATGAAATAAATGGAATATTTGATATCAACATCAAGCTTTTTTATACCAAGCTAGCAATCGCTAGAATAAGATTTTATCATCTTACTTAGATAAAGGGAATTAATTTGCACTCACTAACCAAAAAAATAAACTCATAATTTACTAACTTTACATTATTTCTCCCCATTTTCTCTCCTTATCTCTTTATTTTCACTTTACAAAACTAGTTTTCCTTTTTTGGTTATTTCGCAAATAAACCCTTAAGATAAATTAATCCATACTTTATTTTATCTACTCAAATTTATTTATGTAAATCCATGGTTTGCATTTAGAGTAAGATTTTATTGTCTGATTTAGAGAACTTTTAGACATTGTTGGCCGTTAGTGTTTTAGCGTAGTAAGATTTTATCGTCTGATTTAGAGAACTTTTAGACATTGTTGGCCGTTAGTGTTTTAGCGTAGTAGACCAATTGTTTAGATGTTAACTGATACAATTTTTGTTAATTGTTTTCGTACATACTTGAAAGTTGAAATTAGCACAGTTATGCATATTTAACTTTAATTTTTTGACAGGTAACTAAATAAGGGTAATAATTGCAAAGAAGAGAAAATAGGTGACAATTTGGGATAGAGCAATAAAACGAATAATCATTTAATAGTGAACGATTCAGACAAATGATTTTTTGTAGTTTATTTCTTACCGTAACAAGTTAGGTGAATACAAATACTAGCTGGCGAACTTGAATCTAGGGCTGGACACAAATGATTGATACTCGGCTTGTACTCGCTACTCGACTCGGTTCGGTTTGAAAAAACAAGTACTTGCTACAATCAAGTCGAGTAACAAGTAATCAAATTCTATTACTTGCAAGTACAAGTCAAGTATCAAGTTCATTTTTAATTTTAACTACTTGGCTTGTTACTTGGTTTATTAGTTGTTATCATTTACTTGTTCGGTTACTTGTTATATATTACTTGGTTTATTAAATACTTAGTATCTATCTCTTTAGTTAATTAAAATTTATGTATTTGATGAGTGACAACAATTACTTGTTATTTACTTCCTATTCGTTACTTGATTGGTACAAGATTCTTAAAGTCGAATTAAGTAGTCTATTTAAACGTTTACAACTATAAAATAATAAAATATAATTAATCATTTGGCCTTGTTTAATTTATTTCTTGTTTTTTCTTAATGAACAAGGATATATTTTTCTAAATCATAATAAAACAACTTGTTTATATTTGAATTTTTATAAGTAAATCAAACATAAGTGATATATTTATATAAGCATTTTATGTTTTTTTTTCCTCAATATAATATATTTCACGAATGACTAAAATACAAGAAAACAAGACAAAACAAAAACAATAACATATTATTTATATATATAACAAATTTATTTACCTTTAAATTTTGAATAACTATCAAATGCTTTATCAATACTTATCAAATAATTCGCAAACAATTTATAAGTAACAAGTAATAAAACAAGACAAATAACTTGCAAGTCCATCAATTTTTTGCAAGTACTTGAAACTGTAAGTACTCGTTATTAACAAACCAAGTACAAATCCAAAATTTAAATACTCGTACAAACCAAACCGAATACCAAGTATACCAAAAATACCGAGTACTCGGCTTGTGCCCACTCCTACTTGAATCTGTATAAGTGAACAACAAATATGTCTATTCCACATCTTTTCTCAAATAACTTTGTTCGCACATAAACATATGGTAGAAACCTTATGGTAGAAACCTTAAACATCAAACTAGCTAGCTTAGTGCGTCTAAATTGTGTAATCAATTATTATGATATACGTTTTGTAGTCCTACTTAAATGTGCTTAGGGATCACTCTCTAAGTTGATAAAAGACTTAAATTATTGGGCCATCACTTTCATATTTCAACAACCATATAGATTAGTCGCCAGTTAATTGACGATGGCACATATATCTTAATCTAAATCAGTAATAACAATATAGAATAACGATTTATGTTTGTTAAACATGACTTCTACTATATTGTATTAGTATTCTCCATTCCACATAATCCAATTGATGTTTACACAACACTCAAACAGATCATATATATCGAGGTATCGACTATAAAGATTCCGTACGGCTAGAGACATTGAACCACCACAAGTTCGTAACTAGGGTTTGACATTTTATCAATTTTAATTCAATTTATTATTCATTTTGATTTAATCCAAACTCAATATCCGTAAGTCTGTCAAGCAAAACAAATATTTAAAGTGAATATCCATTAAAAACAAAACATATCAAAAATATTAATAAAATTACATTCCTCTGAAATTTATATAAATAGATATATATTTACAATTAAATCTAAAATTTAAAATTTAAAATTTTATATAATTATTATTTAACATAAATTTTATTTATAAAATCACATATAAAAGTATTAAACAAGAAATAATATAAAATATTTATAAAACTAATATTTCTTATGTTTTATAAAAACATATAAATATTTTTTAAAATTTATGGAATGCATAATTTCAGTAATCTATATTTTTATTTATATTATGTAAAGGATATTTTTAAAACCAAATTTTATAGTTTTTTGTAGAATTAATTATATTGAACAAAGTGGATAATATATTTGTAATCTACGTAAATATTCACAAAATATTTATAATTTTTTTGAATATCCATATTTTTCAAAGCAAAACAAATCAAAAATTAGATTAGAAGAATCTCAAAGTTAGTTTTGCGTTTGACTCAAAACTCAAAGTTAGTTTTGTGTTTGACTCAAAACTCAAAGTCAAACACAAAACTAATCTCTCTTTTTTTGTCTTTTCTTTTGTCTTATTCACCCCATATGTTCACATTATTTACGAAAATGCCATTAATTTTTTTTTTTTGGAAAATGGCTCTTTTACTCTCTCAACCTCATCATCTTCAAGTATTTACAAGATTGCCATTGCCATCAATACCCCAACCACCATGAACAACCAATTTGAAGCTCTTAATGCACCTAAAAATGATTGACACTATCTCTTTCTTAATTGTTATGAACTAAAAACAACATCTCTTTCACTTTGTCTCCATATTCATCCAAAAAACTCAAGCTTTTGATTCTAAATTTTTTATGTTTGGTAGAGCCATTCAAGCATACTATTCTTCGTGGGTTACTTTCTTTTGAGGTTCTGGGTGGTTGGAGAAGACTATGTGTGCTTAGGAAGTCATCTCACTAGTTAAAGGTATGAAATTGAATTTTTTTCCAGATTTGTTCGCGTCGAAGACTTACCCCTGTAGAAGACTTACATGTAAGTCTTCTAAGCAAACAGACGACTTACTGAAAGTCTTCCAGCTTTGTTTGTTAAAAAAAATATAGAGAATACCCTAGACGACTTACTTGTAAGTCGTCTAGGATAAACAGGTTAGTTTTGCATTTGACCGAATTGTGTCAGATATTTGACTTTTCCTAGACGACTTACTAGTAAGTCGTCTCTGGAAAAAAAATCAAATATTTTATTAAAGCTAGACGACTTACCCGTAAATCTTCTCAGGTTACTTTTGCAATTGGAAAATAAAACTTAAATATTTAACTTTTCCCAGACGACTTAGTTAGAAGTCGTCCAGTCAGACGACTTTCTTGAATGTCGTCCAGGATAAGCGAAGTCGTCCAGATTTTTTCCCGAGATTCTGGTCAAACCTTGCTTATCTCGGACGACTTTCAAGTAAGTACTCTACCTAGACGACTTTCAACTAAGTCGTCAGGAAAAAGTTCAATATTTAAGTTTTATTTTCGAATTGCAAAATAACCTGAGACGACGTACATATAAGTCGTCTAGCCTTAACAAAATATTGAAATTTTTGATTTCTCAGAGACGACTTACTTGTAAGTCGTCCAGGAAAATTCAAATATTTGACACAACTCGGTCAACTGCAAAACTAACCCGTTTATCCTGGACGACTTACTGGTAAGTCGTCTAGAATTTTTTTCTTCATAAACAAATCTGGACGACTTATAAGTAAGTCGTCTCATCTTAAAGTCAATTGCAAAAATGACATGTTTTGGAAGACTTACTCGTAAGTCGTCTATGTCTTCCAGACGACTTAACTATCAGTCGTCTGCGTCAATGTTTAGTAAACTTTCATTTTTTCTATGTTTACTAATGTGTTTTATTTTGAATTTTTGCAGATGTTGCGTAAGTTACATGCAATGTATGGAGAATGATTTTTGAAAGATTGTTATTGGGATTTTATGGTTGATAATTTCAAAGGAGCGAGACTATTTTTGTTGAGTGAAAGTTCGACACATGCTGAACTTGTTGCAATGGTTCGAGAAGATTATAACATGGACATGAGCACAGAATCTGTGGAGATAACCTACTTGTTACCAGCGGAAATGATGCAGGCTCCAGACACCCCTCCTATTCATGTTACAAGTGATAGACAAGTTCGAAACTTGCTCGAGATAACCAAAACGCATGGAGTACGGCTTTGTGTATCAAGCCGTAGAAAGGTGGAAACGGTTTCAGAGGAAAAGGAAGAAGAAGATGAAGATGATGAAGCTGATGAATGTTTTGAAGATGATGATGATTTGGTTGAAGATGAAAATCATGATGTGGAGGAGGATGATGGGGAGGAGGATGATGGGGAGAAGGATGTTGATATCTCTATTGTTGCTGAAGCGGACGAGAATGGTGAGGATTACAATGTTTATGGAAAAGTTAAAGATGAGGATTTGGAAGAAGATGATGATATGTGTTTTGAAGAATTCAAAAATACATATGCTATTGAAGGAGAAAGATCAAATGGTAACAATATCTACGTCAACCAGAGTTTTGTTAGCAAGGATGCACTACTTTCAGAGCTGCGGTTGACAGCAGTTAGGCGTAAGTTCTCCTTCAGAATATACAAGTCAACGAAAACTCTCCTTGTGGCAACATGTCGGGTTAGTGGTTGTGGATGGAAGATCAGAGCGAGTGTGAAACATGGAACAAACACGTTTTGGGTAACAAAGTATGTGGAAACACATACATGCTCAGTGGGAGACCGAATCGCTCAACGGAGACACTGTACTCCGAAGTATGTTGGTAGGCTTTTCATTGATCGTGTTGGAATCATTGATGGGTTGAATCCGCAGCATATCACTGATGCAATGAAGAACATGTTTGGCATGACACTTGATTACACCACTTCATACAGAGCACTGTTATATGCATAAACATTGGTGAGAGGATCAACAGAAGATGGGTATTTGCGTCTGCCATCATATCTCGAGCAAATCTCCTTAGCAAATCCCGGTTCTATCACGGCTATAGAACTTGATTCTATCAATAGATTTAAGTATATATTTCTCTCATTTGGAGCTTCTATCAGAGGTCTTAAGTATCAGAGAAGGGTAATTATGGTGGATGGGACTCACCTAAGTGGGAAGTATGAAGGTACTATGTTAGTTGCAACCGCACAAGATGGGAATTTTCAGATATTTCCATTGGCTTTTGGGATCGTAGATGCTGAAGATGACCCTTCTTTGGAATGGTGTTTCACAAAATTGGCTAGTTGTGTATCTGATGAGCAGCCTCTGATGATAGTCTCCGACCGGCATGCAGCCATTAAAAGTGTGTGTGATAAGGTGTTTCCCTGGGCAACCCGAGAAATATGTTATTATCACCTTCAAGATAACATTGTCAAAAAATATAAAGGGAAACATCTCTTGTACTTGTTGAAAGGTGCTGCTTATGCCCATACGGTTTCAGATTTTGACCGGTACATGGCTGAGATACGGAGTGCAAACCCGGATCTTGCAACGTATTTGGAGAATGCCGATGTCAGCCTATGGTCAAGGGTTTATTGTCAGGGGGACAAGTACAACATAAAAACAAGCAACATCGCAGAATCTATTAATTATGCACTGAAGCGAGCTAGAGGATTTCCAATTCAGTTCCTATTGGAGTACATAAGGGAGAAGCTAGGAAAGTGGTTTTGGAAAAGGAGAGATGATGCTTTGAGTCTCTCAAGTCACCATAGTCGTGGTGTTGAATACTTGCTTGCGGTTCGATCGGAGATAGCGGATACGATGAGGGTCCAACCAATTGATGGATGGCGATTCTTTGTGAAAGGTGGCAAAATAGACTGTGTGGTTGATTTGGAACATGGAAAGTGTGATTGTGGTGTTTATGCAGTGGAGAAAATACATTGCTCTCATGCTATAGCTGCTGGAACACATGCTGGTTTGCATATCTCCACACTTGTAAGTCCAGTGTACTCAAAGGATTATTTGTTTCGAGGATACTCGGAGAATATATATCTTTGTGTTGGACAACAAGTTGAGGAACGCATATGCTTTCCTCCGGAGGTAAAACGTGGTCCGGGAAGACAGAAGAAATCAAGATGGCAATCTTGGTTGGAGCTATCCAGGATGAGAGGACGCAAACTAAGGAAACAACACAGAGTTTATAGATGCTCAAAGTGCAAGGAAACTGGTCATACGAAACCACAATGTAAGGAAACACTAGACGACTAACATGAAGGTCATCCGGACGACCTTCAAGTAAGTCGTCCAGAGTTTATTCCTCGAGACGACTTTCAAGTAAGTCGTCAAGAGACCTTAAAGTTAGTCGTCTAGTGTTTAGTCCTCCAGACGACCTTCAAGTAAGTCGTCCAGAGTTTAGTCCTCCAGACTATGTATTCTGTTAGGTCGTCCAATATTCTGTTAGGTTGTCCAATATTCTGTTAAGTCGTCTAATTGTGTATGTATTAAGAATTTGTGTTTAGTCTATGTATTATGTTAGGTCGTCCAATATTCTGTTAGGTCGTCCAATATTCTGTTAAGTCGTCTAATTGTGTATGTATTAAGAATTTGTGTTTAGTCTATGTATTATGTTAGGTCGTCCAATATTCTGTTAGGTCGTCCAATATTCTGTTAAGTCGTCTAACTACATTGAAAATACAAATCAAGTTCAAGTACACATAAATTACAAGTTCAAGTACAAATCATAATCTAATACAAATCAAGTTCAAGTACACATAAATTACAAGTTCAAGTACAAATCCTAATCTAATACAAATCAAGTTCAAGTACACACAAATCCTAATCTATCATACATCATATGTTTCAACGTTTACATCAAGGTCCTTGTTTTCTTTCTCATGATGGTCAGGAAGCTCATTAAATATATCCACCGCCATCTTATCCCTCATAGACTTCGCGTTGGACTTAGCAAAGTCTTTTTGGTTAAATGGCATCCCAAGAGCATGACATTCAATGTACCTCAGAGTGTACACGCCACAATCACCAGCTCTGGCCTGAGGGATATCGGTCACGTTGTTCAATGGTAGCGCACTCAAAAAACAGATAAGGAAGCATGTGGAGAAAAGGCTCCATTATCACATCCAGTTCTGCAGAGGAGATATGTGAACGAATACTGTCCCAGACGACTATGTGTCTCTTAGGGATCGATATCCACATAGCAATCCAATGAGTGTCGTTGTGGTTCACTGGCGCATAGATATCATCAATATCCGTCACCCAAACCTTGTCCCTCTGGCAAAATGATGGTAACTGGCCTGCATAATAATTCCACGACCCACCAGGGAGTCTTCTTCCTAAACCGTAGGCATCGGGCTTCGTGTCCTGAAAATCCTTGTAGTTGAATCTCCATTGTTGAGAAAAGAGATGATCAAGGAAGCAAATTCTCTCGCTCCTGAAATGTTGTGGCGTCTCCTGGTGCCTCTTCCTCAAAACATTAATCCAAGCATCGATATGCAGCATATAAAATAATACAAGTCAGAAGATAAAATAATACAAGTCAGAAGATATCAGACGACTTACCATAAGTCGTCTGGTAAGTCTTCTACGAAGAAGACTTCGTAGACGACTTACCATAGGTTATCTAGAAAGTCTTCTTCGTAGACGACTTACCAGACGACTTATGGTAAGTCTTCTACAAAGTCTTCTTCGTAGAAGACTTACCAGACGACTTATGGTAAGTCGTCTACAAAGTCTTCTTCGTAGAAGACTTACCAGACGATTTATGATAAGTCGTCTATGAAGATATCAGTAAGACATCTAGTAATCAGTTTTGTCAGATGACTTACACAATCCTCCAGCCAAGATACGGAGGTCCGAGTACGTGATACCACCAAGTTGGACTTGTACGTGGTTTCTTGTCGAGAGGTGTGAAATAATGACTGCAAACACAAAATATTGAAAAGCAATCAGTTTTTGTAGACTAAAGTAAGCTATTATGCCAAAAGCAATCACTTACGGATCAGTTTTCAACCAATCGGCGAGCTCCTTCAACTTTTTCTTGTCAATAGGTGCAAAGGGATTATAGCCTTTAGATTGTGTTTTCTTGTTTGGGATGATCAATTTGGCCGTGATGTTTGCAGTATAAGGAGATTGCTGTGAGGCAGCAAGTTTCCTTTTTTGCTCAGTCTTTACACGGACAAATGCCAAAGCAACTTCCCTCTTTTCCTCATATCTAGCAACATGCTGCCTTTTCTCTGCTGGAGTGGAAGATGTTTTTTTTGGTGAATAGAA
Source organism: Moricandia arvensis (assembly GCA_905132765.1). Lineage (NCBI taxonomy): Eukaryota > Viridiplantae > Streptophyta > Magnoliopsida > Brassicales > Brassicaceae > Moricandia > Moricandia arvensis. The sequence continues at coordinate 181,557 of CAJHQP010000337.1, forward strand.
CAAGGCTCCCAGATGCGGACTCATCTTCAGGGGTAACACTCTCACCCAGAGCTGTTTTACCCTTCTTCCCTTTAACACTCTCATCTAGAGGTGTTTCATCCTTCTCCCCTTTAACACTCTCATCTAGAGGTGTTTCATCCTTCTCCCCATTAACACTTTCACTAACCCCGGGAGAGGCTTCTTTACTAACACCGGGTTCGTGCGAGGATGTCTTTTGAGAGGTAGTGTGTTGAGAGGATGTCTCTTTCCCTTGTTTGGTGAGACCAACCTTCTTCTCCACTGCTTCCACCCTTTCGGACAGATGCTTGATCTCCTTAAGGCACGTCCCAAACCCTTCCCTCATGGCATCAAATATGTCCTTGAAATTTCTTTCAAGGTCCTTTTTGGTCATCCCAAGCATAGTCGTAGTAACCTCTGAACGAGTTTCTGTGCGAACCTCTTCACTAGCCTCTGCAAACTTCCCTGCACTCTCCTCTGCAGGTGCCCCTTCACTAGCCTCAACTGCAGGTGCCCCTTTTTAGCCTCTGCAGGTGCCCCTTTTTTAGCCTGTTTACGAGCTTTCTTCAGAGGTCTTGGACTCTCTTCTTCTACCAAAACTATGGCTTTCTTCGATGGACTCACAACCATCGGCTTTGTATTGACCCAAGTACCGGTGACTTCCCAGCAATCCATGGTCCACTTTCACGGTCTCTGATTAAACATAACTTTAATTATGTTCTCCACGGGAAGGTCCTCAGCATCAAAGTCTCATTTTGGAAACATTTCACCATAGTCCTTCTCAACAAAGTTCTTCACCGTAGTCTGCAGTAAATATAAGATATGAATCTTCTGTTAAGAAAGATGGAAAGAAAAGTCTTTCCAGACAACTTAATTATGATAGTAAAGGATTAAAGTAAATACATGTCTGCAGATAGCATCTTTAAAGCATCTGCATCCTTTGCCACCCATGTAAGCCAGTATCGGTGGAGATGATATGTTTGGTATGGGATTACCATAATTAGCACCCAATTCCGGCAGAGCTGTGTACACCCTGACCTGGAGAGCTTGTATAAACCCATCAACAGTGTAACAACCTGAAATATCTTTGCCTTTCACAGAGTCCATCAGCACCTTAAACGCGACTCTCCCCAATGGATAATTCTCAAACCGCTCTAAATCCATCACTAGCCTTGCCAGACTAACCCTTGTGGCGGTTGAATACTTTCTCCCTTCAATGTATCCAGTGAAGATGGAAAGGTACCCGAGACGCTTGCGATCCTCCCGAGACCAACCTTCGCATCTCTCAAGTGCTGCTATTATATGCTCAGTAGATGGCCCAGCTTCGACATGAACTCCCAACATCCCCCAAAAAGAAGCCATATCCTTCGTAACAACACACTTTGGTCTCTTAAGGTCCTCGATGTACTCGCAGTTTAGACCAGTGAGGTTTTCAAACTCCAACAGAGAAAACCTCACAGGTTCCGGACCAACAAGACTCCACAGCTCATACTTCTTCTTTATATCAAGCTGGAAACCGAGCATGTAGTGAACCAGCCTTGAAGCCCAAGCAAATCCCAGCTATTTAAACTTGATGAAAACTCCCAACTTTGATTCCTTTAGCTCTTCATATTCGTCATCATGAAGAGCTTTCTTTAAATCAGTATGCAACTTCGTACAATCCGTATGATACGAAATAGCTTTCATTGCTGGGGGCTCTTCCCCTAATATATGTAACCTACGGGGGAGTTTTGGAATATTCATTTTTGTTGTCTGCAAAACAATGAAAAACAACCATCTCAAACACACAACCATCCAGTATAACATTTTAATTATAAGTCTTCCAAGACTTCCAGTAGACATATTTAGAGCATACCTGAAAATTCGGAGAAGCCATTGTCGCCTTCGACACAGCGGTTATAAATCTGCCAAAATAGACAGCCAAAAAAAATGCGGTGAGAACGGTGGTGAGAACGGTGGTGAGAACGGTGGACTTAAGAGACAACGTTTTAACTTACCTCGCTAGGGTTTACAGACACGCCTCTGACAGAAACGCCGCTAGGATTTACAGACAAACGGCGCTAGGGTTTCCAATATTATCTGAAATAGAGGAAGCGGCGGTGAGAAAGGTGGTGAGAACGACGGTGATAACGGTGGTGAGAACGGTAGTGAGAATGATGGATTAGAGAATCGTCGGAAATCGCCTCGAAATCGCCTCTTTGAGAGAAATGGCGTTTGGGTTTCTGAATTTCGTGAAAAAGTAAAAAAAAAAATCTTATATATGCCTGGTAAATAATCCGGTTAGGTTTAAAAGTACATTGGTAAAATGGTAAAATTAAAGGTTCGGTCCGGTTTGACCGTGCATCAGACGACTTACTAGTAACTCATCTACCGTAAATATATTCACCAGGCGACTTACTAGTAAGTCGCTCCACACCCTAAATTTAACCCCTAAACTAAATCGACTAAATTAACTAACTAACCACGTTATAAAATCAAATTATACTTAAATAATGTTTACTGTACACAGAAATAAACACACTTAGGTCAATTTTAAATTTTTCAGAAAAACATTTATGCTTTCCAAAATCTAACCCTAAGAGTACATACAATACTACAACATATGTTGGCAAAACCTAAGCCAAAGAATATCATGACTCACTACTTTCACTCATTTATGTTGAAAACAATTAACTTTTGTTATATCTTAATTTATATCTCTTTAAACATACGTTAATTACATGATTTCAATTTTTCACTTATCAAAATATTTTTTACAAATATTTTAAATTATTTTTAAGAAGTACTATACTAGACGACTTGCGGGGGTCATAAACGGAAAAAAAATTCTAGTAATTCGTTTAGACAGAAGACTTGCGGGAGTCATAAACGGAAAAAAAATTCCATTTTTTTGTTCACAAGGGGCTGGTTGTTATTTCAATAGCCTTTTATGTTACTTTTGCATTTGATTCAAGTTTGGATTTACTTTTGCATTTTAAATCAAGTTTTGAGTCATTTTTGGCAATTTTCCCTTCTTCTAATCCCTTATATACTAAAGCACAAGTCACCTTACCAATCAAATTTTGACACATCATAAATGTTTACAAAATTAAAAAAAAACAATTGAAAAAATAATATTACTTAAAAGAAAAGACATAACATCTAACGGTTTTAGATATTCCCACAAACCCACGTTCTTTCTTTTGTCTATGTTCTTCTTCTTTTATATTTATGAGATTTAGAAACAAACATCTGAAAAATTCTCAGTCAATCAAAACAGAATAAAAAGATCAGGGCTGAGTTTAATTCCTAAGTAAACAGATGCCATTTTATTCCCCCATTTTAGTACTACATAGCTTCATAAGAACAAGTTTAGAGTATTGCTGGAGTTTCAATCAGAACAAAAAGAATTAGAAAATAAGAAGAAAAAATAAAGATAGAACGCAAACAAGATGGAATCAGAAGTAAGGCTTTGGATAAAAGGTACATACGCTTTCATCACCTTTAATGTTTCCATTGGATTTGTAATATTATTTTTTTGTTTGTAGCTAGGTGGAGAATGAATGAATTAATTGCAGATCAATTTATGGAAAGTTATAAAAAAAAAGACAACAAGATATTAAATAGAAAAGTAAGCTTCAAAGTAATATTTATATCCAACAAGCTATTTAGGATCCATTCAATTTTTTAACCAAATTTATTTATTTATCTTTATATGTTTATAATTAATTAATTAACTGTGTTGATATGGATACGCATCTCTTGGTAAATCAAGGTTAAAATTATACATGTCATGTTGAGTTATATATGATCAAAATTTGGCTTTTAAAAATTGGTTTTATATATAAGCAAAATTATTCCCATGCATAGCATGGGATCACTACTAGTATACAAAGCAAATCACAAATACTAAAATTATTAGTATTTGACCCGTGTGCTTTCATACTCGTAATGATTTAACGTATAATATTTACTAGGAGTTATCTGCAATAAATTCAATAATTAAGCGAGTTTTATTTCTCATACTTCGAACAAGAGAACAAGAACACCAAAGAAGAAAAAAGAAGAAGAATGTCAGAGATTTCAGGACAAAGGGATTGAGATAAACACGAAGAGACATAAGTATAAATGAGGACATTCCCTTCTGGATCTGTCAGAAAAATAAATAAAACAATGTATATATGTCTCTTGACCCTTCACCATCATGCTCAATGATGCTAAGCATTTAACTCATCACATCGCATGTCTACAATTCTATTATAAAGAAAGTAGAGAGTATAAAAGTTTATAGATCAGCAGATAATTCTTACAGTGTTTTTTTGGTAAAAAAATGTAATTTCACCTATTTACTGAAAACTCAAACATGTAAATAATCTCTCATGACGAAAAATCGAATCTGAGTAACAAAATGCTTATTAAACACTATTTTACCTCTAGATCAACAACTTATTGATTAATTTTTACAATGTTTTTTTTAATTATCCACAGTGTCCGGCGGTTCTTACCAACTAACTATTTTGTTAGCCTTAGTAAACATGTAAAATCTCCAATGGCCAAAGGGAATCGAATGACGGATATTATGTTGAGTTTTTTTTCTCTCAAATACCTTTTAGATCAACCATTTGTCTTTTTTTTACAATGGTGGTATCTATATATATAAAAGAGTGTATTAATCACTCAAGAGACTGCCACATAGGATGTCACGTCATAAAGTCATCTCTTGACAATGCGACACGTGTCCCAGATATTAAAATACTGCGATTTATTAAATATAGCAATATAACAACATGTTAATTATATAATATAATTAATAATATTTATAATTTTTATGATATGATCTTCATATTTAAAATGTTGATTTACACAATTTTATATTTTATTTTAAGTTTGAAATTCTTTTTTACTTTTATCAAATTAAGTAAAACATATTTGTTTATTTTTTTTGTGACAGATATTTGTGCTAATATTTATTTATTTAATAATATTATAAATTTATTAATTTTTAATTCATGACTTTTATTATTGATATTAACTTTATATGTTTACTAATTATTTTAATAGTAGAAAAAAACAAAAAGTATGTTCTAATTAAACGTTATAATATAAAAATCTTTTTATATTTTAGTAAAACTGATATCTAATTCATAAAATATTATAAAAACTAAATATATTTATCGTTTTTTTGTTATTAAACTTAATAGATCGAATACCGATGGTATATAAACCAAACAAAATCAAAGTATCTATGTTTTTATTATGGTTGCTATTTTTATAAATCAAAATACCTAAAAATCGAAATTCGGATTGAGAATCTCTACAAATTAATCAAAACTATAAACATATGTAAGATTGTTAAAAAAATTCCACAAATATGGTATTAGAAGTTAAAGACTTAGAGATTGCCTTACTAACAAGTAAATATTCACACCGCCCGAACCAAAAAAAATTCAGATACATACAACAACTTTATTTTCCGGTACAAGAAGTCTCAAACACGATTCAGAAACTCTGTTAATAACACCTTACAAAAAAAGTGAACCTAACAATTTTAACAAACCTTAGATAATATATCCAGTCACTAGAAAAACTTTCATAAAGTCCAACCAAACGTATTAACTTCAAAACTCACAAATTTTTAAAACATACAATACACATCTTTTGCAAAAGCAAACCTAAAACATAAACCGCAAAAATCATATAAAAATAATAACCTATATTATAAGTAAAGTATATCCTAGTTACTAAGAAAATAAAGACAGTTTTGAATTTTTAATTCTTTTCTAAAACATATTATCATTTTATAAAACCGAGAGAGTACTTATTATCCGCACAGAAATAGTTACATTAAAGGAGCTAGAATCTTTATACACTAGACATCGGCGAATATTGACGTGAACTAATCATTGCTAATTTCGGTTTGGATAATATAATTAACTAAAAGTCTACAAAGCACTGTGTTGATTAGAGTGTGATCAGACTCGCCAACGGACTCAAAGTTTCTGGGGTAGATAAAACTTTTCGAAAACCAATCATTTACAAGAAATTGAAAACAACCGAATTATGTTTGTCTAGTAGTATAATCATCCTTTTATGTACATGGATTTTAGGTCACAATTTGGTTTTACAAGACGTTTATTTTGCTTTGGTTGCTATGAAATTCCTACCATGACTGCAGAGTTTTAGAGTTAGTCTGTATTTTGCTCTGAAATCTAAAAGATAAATAATGATGATATTATCTTATAACCTTTTTGTCGTTGGATCTACTTCACCTCAAATCTAAAGTAGCACAAAACTTTCCCATTGCTTGTAAATAATGTACATCTAGTGTGTAGTGTAACACTACCAGAAATACGTTGTAGTTGTTAATTATTAACTATCAACAAATTTTGTATTTGATTAGTATCGCTTTAGTTTTGTATTTGATAGAGTGTACAGTTAATTTTGATTATATATATACAAAATATGATATATAAGTTGATGTGAAAAATATATTTGTAATTATATTTAGTTTATTTTTATTAATGTGTTATACATATTTTATTTAATGGTGATATGTGAGTTATTAGTTATTAAATTATTTCAATTTCTTGTAAAAAATAAATATATATACATCAAAATTATTCTACTAGTGATGTAAGAGTCATTAGTTATTACTATATCTAAATTATTTTGCCAAAATGTATAAATTTGTATAAGGGAAATTGTACTGTCACAATTAGGATAATGTCATGCTATTTTTTTCAAAATTCATGTTATTTTTTATTGTTGACAATGAATATCGTTGATAACATATGCAAATCAATTTGTTTATTTATATCATCAAAGTAAGTTTAAAAAATTGAATTGTCTATTTATATCATCAAAATACACTTATTTTTTTGAATATGTATCTAGAATAAAATCATAGGTAAGTATACTCGAATTAGAATAGTTAAAAAGAGAATAATTTATGAAGAAATGATTTGAGATATAGTGATACCCAAATAGTAAAAAAAGAGCATTTGATTGTAAAATCAGTAAATAATTTTTTTAAATCTTTGAAAATTTAACGTTTCTGACCGTGGGACAGAGTGGGCCCACATGCCTAGACAGAGCGCGCTATGGACATATCACATATGGGAGGGACAGACATGCGAGTTACATTGTAGTTTAAAAAAAACATTTTAATTACTGAGTCGAGTTTTGTCAGTTGATTGCGCTTAAATGAATTTATTTTGATGTTTGAATTAATCTAAATTCTCAATATATAGTAGTAGTGTTGAGCTACTAGCATTTCCATCCCAAGTCTATTTTTTTTTAAAATATATATTATGTGGATAATACTGTAAGAGATGTCCATAACAATATGTAAATAAAAGAGCAGGCGAAGAATAAGCGGTGGCAAGTTTCATCTTGTTTTCCCCAAAATAAACAAGCTTATAAGTTATAATCTCCCGTTGGCTTGTTTGAACTTCTATTGAAAGCCTAATTAGTTTTACATGTCAAACACACAATTAAAAATAAAATAAAGAGTGGCATGATCCTAGTTATAAAATTGACCAACTAATAAAAAAATATTTATCTGAATCAGTAGTTTGTCTATTATTGTAGTTGATGTTGGGTCTTGGCGACTTGCCAATTGTTGACTCGCTCTCCTATGCTTTTTCGTCTAAGTGCTCTTTTATTTCCTAAATTAGCGGGAGCCACGTCTACTTTGTTCATTTGATATTTAAATTGTTATTTGTAATCTTCTTAACAAAATTTAAAATTTAAAATCTGTGTATACGTCACCTGAAATATGTAGTACTGAATTTTAGACTAAGCTCGTCCAAGTAAAGAACATTAGGGACTTTTGGAAGATACAGTGAGAGTAATAGATATTTTAGAAAAATTTAAACTTAAACATAGAACTATAACATTTCATGCCAATTATATATTTAATCTCTTAAAATAACTTAACATTATTGATTTATAATTGCCATTAATCTTGAGACTACCAAAGGGAGGGGCAAGTTTGTGGAGAAGAATGGAAAGGGTAGTTGGAGTTGCTAACGTGAGTGCCTTGATTGAGGGTATTATCGTCATATTTTATCAACCAAAAACATGAACAAACCCTCCAACGTGTCACGTTCTACAACAAATGCTTTTGACTTCTAACATTTTTGGATCTATTTTAATGTTCAAAATTTTCTATTCATGTTCACTAAAAAAAGAGTTACATTTGTTTCTCACCTAAAAAAGAGTACATTTGTTTTTTCTTCAATTTTAAATAACCTTACACATCAGTTTGAACTTATTTAACATATAGCTAATATTTTTATATATAGCAAATTAGGAGATCATTGCTAGAAAATAAAATATTTTTAAACATAAGAACCACTATAAAACTTTTAAGGCGACTATAGATCTGAGGATAAATCTTTTAAAAATCAGCTTATTGATTTTTAATAAACTACATTCGTTCACTATTAAGTGGATTTGTGGTTTGTATTGAAAATTAGATGATCAATTTGTAGAGTAATAATAAAAATAAGTGAAATTGAATATTTCTATTAGTACAAAAATCTATACACATTTAAAGCAATTAATAAAAATTATTTAAATTAAAAATCATTTTAATAGAAAGAATGATAACTATAAAGTTTTAGTTAACTTATACCTAAATACGATCACATAATATTTACTCGCCATTTTTGATATTTTCTCAAATCGAGTTTTAAACTTAACGAAACTTACAAAAATGGTAAATGATCAATTGGATAATATGATCACTTTAAAGATAAAAATTAGAATTAGTAAAGAAAAAGAGGGTATTCACTTCCTAGTTAATCATTTGATGTGATGATAATTAGGGTTAATTACCAGAAGGTACCTTTACTGCAATTCTCTAAAAAAACAGGGCTATTCAAATGACCGTTCATGATGATAGCAACGTTATCTTAGCGACAAACGTTTAACGAAAATATATTTTATTTTATCGTTAATATAATTCGAATTCGGACCATTTATTTGTCTGAACAAAGGAAATAAAAAAAGACAAAAAATTTGAATAGTTGTTTGTTGGTCGAAGAAAGAGAGGAAGAAGGAGCAGAGCGATTTATTCATTACTCTTTTTTAATCTTCACAAAAGAAGCAAAAGTTCATCAATTTCTCAGAAGAAGAAGGAGAGAATCTCAGGAAAACAATTCGTTTTTTTTTTGTTCCTCTAACAACAAACTTAACCAGACTCCATTGACCTCGTAAGTTTCGCTCTCTCTCTCGTTCTGTTTCTTGTTTCTGTCTTGTTCGTTTGTCCAAAGATCAGTTTCGTTTTTGTTGATTTACCGTTTGGACAGAACCGATGTTTTTCTTTGTTTTGTCAACTTTAATTTTCTTTTTTCCGAATCCCTTACCAGAAATGGAGGAGGAGGCTGGAGATTGCGTTTTCAAATGTTGAGTGTTTCTTCTCTAAATTTGTGTTAATAGGTTTTAATTCCCAGGAAGTATGCATGGTGGATTTGAGAAATTAGGGTTTATGAAGCTCCAAAATTTCTGATTTTGAGGTGTTGGGTTTGTACAGTACTTCTGGTGATACATTATTGGGTTTGATTTGAATTAAGAAGAGGAATGATGTTATCGGCTTCGCCGCCGAACACACTAGGGAAAAGCTCCCTTGAGGAGATGCTTGAGTCTCTCCGGCAGAAAGACGAGTGTGATCGGCCTATAGATGTGCCGCCGGCGCTTCCTTCTCGGCCTAACTCCAGAGCTCGTCTTCCATCGGCTCGCCGTTCTCTTCCGGCCAAGTTTAATGTTTGCAGTGTCATGGAAGATCAGAATCAGAACGGGAGTGTTGCTTCTGCGGAAGTGGAGAAGAAAGAGGAAGGTAAGAGGAAAGAGAAGGACTTAGGAGTTAAGAGGAAGAGTTTTGGTAGCAAGAAGATGAGGACTGGTTATGGCTCAGAGTCTCCATACGTAGCCGAGAAGGAGAAGGAGGAGGAGGAAGGTGTGAAGGTTAGTGCTGCTATGGTTACTGTGGTGGAGAACATGGAGGAGCAGAAACCTGAGTGGAACAATAATGTTGAGTATTTCATTAACAAGGTAAATTGATGATGCTTTTGTCTCTTGCTAACTCTTTGTTTCCTTTTCTGTTTTCTGGTGAAGTTGAATGAATCTTATAATCTCAGAGGTTGAATTATAGTTAGAATGAGAGATCAGGAATGAGTCTTATAGTGGTGATTTGAGAAGTGAGATTTCATAAATTTGTGATCAGAAAAGACTCTGACCTTGGTACATAGCATATAGAGATGATGAGGCTTGATAGATGGAATATGGTTTTGCTTGGTGAATAGCTTGCTTAAAGGCTTGATAGATGGAAGATGTTTTTTTTTTACCTATGAAAAATTGAGATATAAAACTTTGGTTTTGGGATCTTATGATTACTATGTTGCATTATATTTCAGAAACTTCGAGTTTGGTGTCGGGTTGCAAATGGGCAGTGGCGACTGGGGAAGATACAGTCTACTTCTGCTGATACGTCGCTTGTTATGTTGTCCACTGCAAATGTAAGATTGCACTTTCCATATGATATTAAAGGGTTTTTGCATTCTGACTATTGCGATCTTGTGATTTTTTCTGCTATCAAAGGTTTTGGAAGTGTCTACTGAAGAGCTTTTTCCAGCAAACCCAGATATTCTGGAAGGTGTTGAAGACCTTATACAGCTTAGCTATTTAAATGAACCGTCCGTTCTTTATAACCTTCGTGTCAGATACTCGCAAGATGTGATTTATGTGAGTTTACTGCAAACTCTTTGACTCTTTTAATCAGTTTCTCACTTTTAGTTCTTAACGTTTCTCTTTGTTTATAGAGTAAGGCAGGGCCAGTATTGATTGCGGTCAATCCGTTCAAGAGTGTCAACATTTACGGAAATGATATCATCTCAGCTTATCAGAAGAAGGCTGTGGATACCCCTCATGTTTATGCTGTGGCGGATGCAGCTTTTGACGAGATGATGAGAGGTGAGGAACCCATTCATTATCACGCCTTTTTATTTTACATCCTATTTTTCTTCCAGTGAGTATCTGGCACTTACATTTTGAACCATTGTACATGCAGAAGAGAAGAACCAGTCTATAATTATAAGGTACGAGTCTTTGCACTTGTTACAATTCTGAATGCTATTTGTATTTGGTTAACTGATTATTATTGTTATGCAGTGGAGAAAGTGGAGCTGGGAAAACTGAGACTGCCAAATATGCAATGCAGTATTTGGCAGCTCTTGGTGGAGGTAGCTGTGGAGTAGAGTATGAAATCCTAAAGACAACTTGCATACTTGAAGCTTTTGGGAATGCTAAAACATCAAGAAATGCTAACTCTAGCAGATTTGTAAGCTCCCTACTCCGTCATATAAATATTAATGTGTCATCCATCAACTTCACCGCCACTTCGTACATAGAGAAATTTAAACAGTGTATCTAAACTGGCGCAGGGTAAACTCATAGAAATTCATTTTGATGCAATGGGAAAGATATGTGGAGCCAAACTTGAAACTTGTGAGTATAATCTGAGCATTCATACTATTGTTTGTCATATTATTTGGATTTGGAGCTCACTTGTTTCTTTTGTCTGCTTCTCCATATTTTCGTAACTACTCTTTGGTAAATGCGTATAGTTCTGCTAGAGAAGGTAACTTCGTTTCCGTTGGGAATCTTTTTCGTCTACTTTCTTTCACTACTTAGCCATTGGTCACTAATTGGTAGTATCCTATGACCAGTCAAGAGTGGCTCAGCTGTTCAATGGCGAAAGATCCTACCATATATTTTATGAGTTGTGTGCAGGTGCTTCGCCAATTCTGAAAGGTAACATTACAAACTGGAATCTCCAAGATTAAATATTGCTTAGTTTGTCTTGACCAAACTATCATTATAATGGTTTCATTTACAGAGAGACTGAAGCTTAAGTCAGCAAGTGTGTATACCTACCTGAACCAGAGTGATTGCTTGACCATCGACGGTGTTGATGATGCTCAGAAATTTCGCAAACTACTGGTGATCTTTCTGTTTCTCTTTCCTGAGCTCGCTCCTGTTTCCATGGTTAAGATGCCATGTTTTGTTATTCTTTTGTCTCAGTCATTTCTTCTACTTTTGTAGGAAGCTTTTGACATTGTTCAAATCCATAAAGAGCATCAAGAACGTGTGTTTGCACTGCTTTCAGCGGTGTTGTGGCTAGGGAACGTATCTTTCCGAGTTATAGACAATGAAAATCATGTGGAGGTGGTAGCAGATGAAGGTAGAATCTACTGTCTTTTAATTCATCAAAACCTGTTACTTGATGATGCTCGTTTATCACGTGGCTGCTATTTCTTACAGCTGTCACCAACGCCGCTATGTTAATGGGCTGCAACTCTGAAGAGCTTATGGTGGTTTTGTCTACCCGTAAACTTCAAGCTGGTACTGATTGTATTGCAAAAAAACTTACATTGCGGCAGGTAACATTAATGATCATCAGTCTTGATATTTATTTTCATATTCATTGATCATTAGATCATGTATGAGTTTCTGTGCCGTTTTAACTGCAGGCAACCGACATGAGGGATGGAATAGCAAAATTTATTTATGCCAGCCTTTTTGACTGGCTTGTTGAGCAAATAAACATTGCATTGGAAGTCGGTAAATCACGTACTGGGAGATCTATAAGCATCCTTGATATATATGGGTTTGAATCATTTAAGGTTAGTAGTAGTACTACTACATGCTCTACATTTTGTATTACTCTAATTCTGTTTGAAATATTGCGATGATGATGTGTTTCTCCTTGGTTTCAGAATAATAGCTTTGAACAATTCTGTATAAACTATGCAAATGAAAGGTTGCAGCAACACTTCAACCGTCATTTATTTAAACTTGAACAAGAGGCAAGTTTTCTTTTGGTCCAAATGATGATACGGTTGTGTATAATTTCTGCTTTACTGTTCCATTCAACATTATCTTCTTTGTTCAGGAATATGAAGAGGATGGGATTGATTGGACCAAGGTCGAGTTTGAAGATAATCAAGAGTGCTTAGATCTCATTGAGAAGGTAACTAATTAATGGCCTGCCAAGGAAAGAGATAGAGATATATATTGCTTTGCTCTACGCTATGAAGACGTTTCTGCATGTTTTAAAAAGTAATCTCGTGCATATGTTTGCTTTTGCAGAAACCCATTGGTTTGTTATCTCTACTAGACGAGGAATCAAATTTTCCTAAAGCAACGGATTTGACCTTTGCCAACAAGCTCAAGCAACACTTGAAGACCAACTCTTGCTTCAAAGGAGAGAGAGGTCGAGCCTTCAGAGTTAACCATTATGCGGGAGAGGTGAGTTGATGCCCTTAGTTTACTCTGCATCCTGAAGATGTTCGTATGGATCTAGTTATATGAAGCTTTTCTTGTATTATGGACTTTCTCTGAATGATAATTTTTTGTCTACAGGTTCTCTATGATACAAATGGGTTTTTGGAAAAGAACAGGGATCCGTTGCCTGCCGATCTTATCCATCTATTATCATCATGCGACTGTCAGTTGCTGAAATTGTTTTCTGCTAAAACGCGTGACAAATCTCAGAAGCGGCTTATGCTGTCTGACTCCACAAATCAAACTGTTGGGACGAAGTTTAAGGTAAAGAAGCTTGAATTATGCAGCTTTGTCTTCAGTTGCAATCTTCCACACCTCACATTGTTGTATCTCTCATGGTTAATTACCTCTTTACAGGGTCAACTTTTCAAGTTGATGAACACGTTAGAGAACACGAGCCCTCACTTCATTAGATGCATAAAGCCGAACTCGAAGCAGCTTCCCAGGGTTTATGAAGATGATCTTGTCTTACAACAGCTTAGATGTTGTGGCGTGTTGGAGGTTGTTAGAATATCAAGATCTGGATATCCTACTCGTTTGACACATCAAGAGTTTGCAGGAAGATATGGATTCTTATTGTCAGACAAAAAGGTCTCTCAGGATCCGCTGAGCATATCAATAGCTGTTCTGAAACAGTATGATGTTCATCCTGAAATGTATCAAGTTGGCTATACAAAACTGTACCTAAGAACTGGACAAGTAAGTAACTCCTTACGCAGAGATACACTGTTTCTCGAATCCTGATCTTATTGTGATACAATTCTTATGCGCCTTATCTTCAATTTTTTTTAGATTGGTATCTTTGAAGATAGGAGAAAGAAAGCTCTTCAAGGCATAGTGGGCTTACAAAAACATTTCCGTGGTCACTTGTCTCGTGAATACTTCCAAAGTATGAGAAACGGAGCATTAGTACTTCAGTCATATGTACGAGGTGAGATGGCCCGAAGGATGTTTGATATTGAAGCAAAGCTCCATGCAGATTCTATTACTGAAGCAAGCACAGGAGAGTTGACTGCAGTCATACACTTGCAGTCTGGTAAGACCGTGATATCTTATATGCTAAACTAAAGACCTTGGTTCTCAAGGGATTTTAAGACTCATTCTATATTGTAGCGGTTCGAGGATGGTTGACTCGGAAACGATTCAACAGTATGCAAAGACAGAAAGAGTTAGTCAATGTGACAACAAAACCAAAGAGGAAAGCTGGTCGGAGGATATCAGAAGACAAGGTACTTACTATCAAAAGAAAGATTGTCCACTTCTGAATGAAACATTATTACACTATAACTCTCTTTCTCGTTTGTGATGTGTAGGATATGCCGCTGGAGCAGTTACAAGTTCAACCATCAGCTATGTCTGATCTCCAGAAGCGAGTTTTGGAATCTGAAGCAGCTTTAGTGCAGAAGGAAAAAGAAAACACAGCACTGAGAGAGCAGTTGAGACAATTTGAGGAGAGATGGTCAGAGTATGAACTAAAGATGAAGTCCATGGAGGAAACATGGCAAAAGCAAATGTCATCATTGCAGGTCAGTTCCTCATACTTAAACTGATTCTTGACACAAAACATTATGAAATGTTACAACTTGGGAGTTTACTTTTCTTCAGATGAGTCTCGCGGCTGCTCGAAAGAGTCTAGCGACAGAGAACGTTACAGGTCAAGCAGGAGGAAGACAAGACACATCGACATCACCCTTCGGTTATGAATCAGAGGACACTACGTCTACTACTGCAACTCCAGGGTTAAGAACTCCCACAACTAATTTCACAAACGGAAACACTCCAGAACTCAGAAGCAGAGAGCTCAACGGAAGTTTGAACGCGGTGAATCATCTCGCAAGAGAGTTTGATCAAAAGAGACTCAATTTTGACGAAGATGCTAGAGCTATTGTGGAGGTGAAAGTTGAACCGGAGGCAACTACTACAAACGGGCAGCAACAGCAACATCCAGAAGATGAATTTAAGAGACTGAAGCTAAGATTTGAGACATGGAAGAAAGATTACAAGGCTAGATTAAGAGAGACTAAAGCAAGACTCCATAGTGATAAACGTCGTCACCGGAAATGGTGGGGCAAATGAGGCTAGAGAACTCCAGCACTCGCTTAGGTTTGTTGTATTCGTTAGATTGCGAGCATTGTAGATTCAGCTGAGAGTGAGAGAGATGTCTTTATAACTCTTTGTTTTTTTCTGTGCATAGCAGCAAATAGAGGTTTGTAACTTGAGAGGAACAAGAAAGTTTATGTTCATATCATTTCAAAGGATCACATCAAGCTCCAGGTACAGACTTTGTTGCAAAAGCCCATGCATTGTTAGCAACTGGGTTATCAAGATGGTCAAGTCGATTTTCCAAAGGACCTTTTCCGGTAAGAATGGCTTGAACAAAGAAGCCAAACATTGAGTACATAGACAACCTTCCATTCTTGATCTCTCTCACCTTGAGCTCAGCAAAAGTAATTGGATCATCTGCGAGCCCCATTGGGTCCAAATTTTGCCCGCCTGGGTACAAGTCATTGCCGTCACCAACACCATCAAGACCGTTGATGCGGAAACTTTCAACTAATCCCATTAGGATAACTTGGAAGCCAAGGAAGGCTAAAATGCTCTGAGTGTGGACTGAGTGTGGACTGAGTGTGGACTGAGTGTGGGTTGCCTAAGTACTCTAAACCGCCTTCGGAGAAGATTTGTGAACCGGCTTTGAGCCAGACCGGCTCTTTGAAGTCCACACAGACCCATTTCTGAAGAACTTCAGGGGTTATGCAACCTAGTGCTCCCAACATTGCCCATCTCCCATGGATCACCTGTGAATGATCATTAGTGTTTACAGATTGTTGTTTTTGTTTTACATGAATAAGAGTTCGTCTCTAACCTCAAGAGTTACAGAGTCTGTTTAGAGAAGAGTTACAACACTTTCTGCTATTAGTCTAATCATACCAGGAGGAATCATTATGAACTGGATTTGGCACATTGACTCAACATACGTGTACTCTATTGTACAAAGTGTGGATTCATTAACAACATTTTCCTGCTACAGGTTTGGTCATGTAAATTATGAGGATCCACACATTAATGTAGCATTCATGGAATCATGATGATCCCATTCGGATTGGTACATAACTTACTTTTTCATGCTCTTTACGGAATTAACTTTCTTCATAAAGAACTATGATCTATTACACCAACTCTGTTACAAAACACTTACTAATCAATATTTTGTGGTGGAACAAGGTAAGGGGCGACGATTTGACCAGAACCTCTAATAACTAAGTAGTTAGCGAGTTCGACAGTTGCATTTTCGCAGTAATCCACGCTTTCGACGCTGTTAGGGAACAGGGCAGGAAAAGAGCTAGCCCGGAGACAAAAAGGTTCAGACATTGAGAGGAAAATGACATGATCTCCAATGTCTTCAGTGTGAACCGCGTTTCCTTCACCATCTAGCTTGAACACCATTAAATATTCTGTTCTCGTTTGGGCAACACCTTCGATGATCTCGACAGTCTTCTTGTACTGCTTAACCATAAAAGTTTCTCCGGTGGTTACTGAATCCACCAAATGCTCGTACGTGCAGCACGAATCCATAAGCTCGTTTGTGGTCTTGGTTAACTCGGGAATGTTTTTAAACCGCAGCCTCTGAATCTTGTGTTTGTGATTCTTGAGATCCCATGATCCCATGAGGTGACCTCCAGCTCCGAGAATGCGAAACATGCCCTCTTTCTTGGAAAACATAACACGAGAAGAGAAGAAGCATGGGTTATGGATCCGAATGTTGACCCATTCGGGTTTACTATGAGCTGGTCTGCAAAAGCTGAGCTGAGGTCCCAAGAACTTGACAGCCACAACACAGTCTTCATCCTCTGGAGAAGAGGTGGACATTGACACGTTGGTGACGATTTGGGTTTGGCAACGTGGCAGAGTCACAAGAGGAGGCAGAGGAATGCATTTAGGATCTGTATACGACGCGTATGGGTTTAGGTCATCTTGGAGACGCAGGACTCCGTCGTCGCCGTTCAAAGTAGCTACCCATCCATTAGATGCACCGATGGTTACCACCGTACCACATATATCATTATAAAGCAACTCAAGAGGTACCTTCTTTTCCAAATTAATCATGTCATTATGAACCTCAGAAATGAGGAGTTTTCCTAGAAAGGCTTCATAAGGTTCACAAAGTTCAGCGGAGACCACGAAACAAGGTGGGGTTAGCTTTTTTCTCGAGGAAGATGAGAATCCATTAGAGATAAGCAGAGGACATGATCTTCTTCGAGATTTCCCTAGACAGAGCTTCAAGACCCGGCTGAAAATCAGAGACATGAATAGAAATCAATGAACATGTAAGAAACCCTAATTGAAGCATCTATTAATATAAGAGGAATAGCCTTGTCCATCAAGTTTCTACCTAACACAACTGTTTCCATAAATTTTAGGGAATTATGCCAACATAAATTCAACTTCTTTGTCTTTTTGGTATAAATTTCTCTTTGGCCATTTTTTTTTTTTTATCCTTTCCATTTTTTTTAAACTTAATGAAATAAACAGCTTTATGGATCAAAAAATTTATAAAAATATAAACAATTGATGCAATACCCATATACACAAACTGATAAAATATTTTTATTGAAAAATTTGTTAAATTAAAATTTTAATTTTTTTTCTACAAAATGTAGATTTCATCTTCTACGAAAAATGACTTGGTAGAAATTGAATTCCACATCGAACAAGTGACTCTACTTTTCTTAGAACCGACAATCTACTTTTATAAAAAAAAAACTCTAAATATGAAGAATACAACATCTACCTATTATAAAATGTTCTACATTTTTTCTAAATGCAACTTCTCTTTTTATAAGTAATTTTAAAATTGTAGGAATACGCAATCTAAACATTACTCAGAAGGCTATTTAGAGTAGAACCTGCTTATCGGAAAAGTTGTATTGTTTCTACGGTGTGTAGAAGGTGCATTCTACGGATGAGATAACACATGTTTTCTGAAAATTTTAGAAGATATTTATGAAAATATTCTAAAAATATTTGAAATCTTTATAGTTGCCTTAAACGTGTAGAACCAATTTATCTTGTCAAAAATAAAATCAAAAATATCGACTAATCTTCTTCTTCTTCATCAATACATGATTTCTCCATAGATATTCTTGTGATTATCACAAACTTCTATGATACCTACCTATACGACATATGGTGTATGAGAATTAGGTGCAACTACATGATGAGTTTTTTTCTGGCTGATGACAAAGGGGGTAGATTAGTGTTATTGGAATCAATTTCTACCTTAGAGGAATGATTTTTGAGGATTTTGGTATGAAAGATGATAGCATAGCCGATTTGGAGTTGAGTTATATTCTTCATGAGTTGATCAATACATCATGTCCTCCTGAGTTCAACCTTTTTTGTTTCTATTTTTGTTTATATTTTTTTCCTTTTCTTTTGTGTTTAATTTTATTAATATTTTAATGCAATTTTAAAATATGTTTAATTAGATTAATCTAGTGTTAATTTTAGGATTATGAAAAAATTATACTATTAGGATAAAGTCAAGTAGGTTTTATACCAAATGGACAATGAGACTGATTTTTTATTCTGTTTTGGCATAAATCCCTAAAATTTAAGGGAAAATTGGTTTTTACTCCAAAAAATCACATACTATGGTTCATTAGGCTAATTGTTAGACCCCGACCCGGTTTTTCTTACCACTGGTACGTCCATAGGTCGCATTCCTCGACCATACATGGTCCTTTACTGATTTTTCCCTATACTTAGTATTTTTTATCCAGTTTTCCGTATGGGGTTCAGTTCAGTTCACAGTGTTCTCTAAGTCCTATCCAACATCCTAGCAACACACTATGAATCACAGTAATAAACATGTACCTTACTGCCTTGGTGCATAATCAGCTGCTTGTCCATCCATATAATCCTTCCTTGATATCTCCATGCTTCCTTATCCCTTTTGCTCGATCTGAAACTTAACTGAATCCCCTTGTTCCTTAGTCACTCAACCAATCACCCCCATGTGACCAAGTAGCAAGGAGAGACGGTTCAGTCCTAATAGAGCCATCCAATACAATCAGTACGTTAGCCATGCAAACGCCTCAGTCAGTCACTGATCCACTTTTGATCAGCCAGTACGGTACTCAGCCACATGACCCTTGATCCAATAAGTAAACTCCTCACCAGTCTGTTGAAGATCGCCCACACACAACAATCCACATCCGGTCCCATGCTTTCCAAACTCGACTCCTCTGCCCATAAAACTCGCCTAAGACCAGTCTTGATCATTGGCCTTGATTGATATGATCAGACTACCCATATTCGCTCATGTTCCAGTAGGTTGCTCGCAATCCAGTATGTATCAATCCAGACCTCAACGATCTTAAATAGCAATCCATCAGACAAGGATTTCTTACCCATCCAGCTTACATATGTGGATCATAATCCCCAACGACTTCCTCTTTGGCTGCGATCCATCCTTCAGTGTGCAGACAACATTCTTGTTGACATCAAACACGCTCAGAGGTCCCTTTCCATGGCCTGCGTTTCACCACCCAATCGATCATAACCATTGAATATCCTGCATTCGGGATTCCATCAGTACACAGGTCAATACAGAACATATTAAGGCCGATACTCTCTAATTCGCCTTTGACCCCCTTCGGTCCAGTAACAGTCGCCTGCCCAGATCATCAGTCATGATCCGATCATAGGACATATCAGACTTACTTGCAATCGAGCCAGAACAAGTCGGATCACCCATAGACTGATTCACGAATGCCAAAGAAGATCAGATCGGCCCTCTAGCCCTGTCTCTCTTTCAGTTACGACCAGTTCTTCCTTCTTCTCTCGATTTCTCTCTTCTGTTCAGAACTCCTGAATCGACTCTCACTAGGCCGCGAACACCATCAGAACATACGGCCGGCTAGGAACCATCCTCAGCCATGATTGGCCCTCTCTCCCCATTCTCCCTTTTTATATCGATTAGAACCTTTCCCTCAGTTTTTTTCTGTATTTTTCTTCCGTTTCTGTCCAGTATCATGTAAAGAAAAGTTATCCTTCTCTCACCATGAAAATCCCTAATAAAGGAGAGTTTTTGGGGGGTTTTCCCTCTAGATAAACCGTCCATAACCGCCCCTCTAACTTCTCCACATGCCCAACAAGTCACCAACTGCCCACAACAGTTTCTTTCCCTCGGCCCAACTGCCAAGTGACAGTTTTTAAGCGGTTTTGGAACCGTCCATAACTGTCCGGACCAACCGCCCAGTAACTGATCCTGATAGTTTTCCTTTTCTTCCCATAAACCAGTAACTTCTCTTGGGTAGTTTTACCCAGCAGTTATAACCGCCTTAGCAGTTCATAGAGTCAACTGTCCTAGTCGGTTAAGCATTCCAGCAACTACTTTGGAACTGCCATGGTAACCGCTCTTGTAACCACCCAATAACCGTTTTTGGTAACCGCTCAGTAACTGATCCGATAACCACCAGATAACTGTTCCCGCCATTTTCCTTGGTCCATACATAGACTTACTGATCTCGGATGACAAGTCTAACTACCTTGTCTGAATCCAACCAATTTTGTATGACAAACTCAACCATTCTGTCCAGACCCATCAATATTGTCCTAAACCGACCAGTACTATCCAGACGGCCAGCTCAACACTAATTAGATCGTCTGATCAGTCCAACTAAACCCGTCTTGGAATGATCCAGCTCAACACTAATTAGATCGTCTGATCAGTCCTACTAAACCCGTCTTGGAATGATCCAGCTCAGATTGCGGAACACGGGTGTTACACTAATCCCATTGTAAATATGTTCCATCAGTATAAACCACCCATAAATCCACCTTTTACCCCTAAATTAAACTATTAACATCTACAAACTAATTAACTTTAAAAACTAATTACAAAATATTAAAATATAAATAATAATTAAAGTATTAAAAATACAAAACATAAGAAATTTTAGAAACAATAAGAACCCTAATTTCGTGAACTCTCTCTCTCTCTCTCTCTCTCTCTCTCTCTCCCTCTCTCGTGCGCGCGACACTGAGACCCTGGCTGGGTGACAACGAAAGTGATCGAATTCGACTCAAATCCGGTGTGAATCTTATCTTCTCCGACTTTATTTCCGGCGTGAGTCACTTCATCTCCGACCCAATTTTTCTTCTCCAATCTAAATAGAAGGTAATGTAGAGTCTTCTCCTTAGTATTTCGTTTTGACATCTCGTGCTTTGAAAATGAGTGTTTAATAATCTCCTTGTTCTTCTTTCTATGTTGTTGATTTGTGGTTAATATCTGGTAAAATCAAATGACTTAGTGATTATATTGTGAGTTTTTGTTAGACAAAAGGTTGTTACCATTCGGATAAGTGAAAATATTTGATTTTGTTTGAGTTTGTGTCTTGTTTTGTTGATACCATGCGGTTTTTGAATCAAGTTACACAATGATTGTAAGTGACTGATTCTTCTTAGAATCTTTGTTAGTACCATAACCTTAGTAATTTGTATAGTTGTAATGTGGGTTTGATGCTTAATTCAAGTATGGCATGTTTTTTTCAATTGGTTGTAAGCGACTGGGAAGAGCTTAGAAAGCTCATTCCCATCTTCTTTGGATGTTGCTCAACCACAATTAGCCACAGTGAAAACAATTTCGACTAGGGCTGTGTGACTTGTTCTTTGTCTTTTTGTGTCTGTCAATTCCATTTCTCATGTTTCTTGTGTAAAGTCTTTTATATCAGTTGTTATTGTTTGTTTATACATATCAATAAAGTTGCTTGACTTGCCCTTTTTGTGACTTGTTCTTTGTCTTTTTAGGTATATAGTTGGAGTTGTCTATGCGTCTATATGGAGAGAGCTTAGAACCGTAGGTTAAGAAGATTAATAAAAGCTACCACATGAAACTTCTTGAGATTTTGAAGAAACAATGAAGGAAGAATATGAGGAAGTGATGAGAGATCTGTTTTTCTCGCATATTATGGCTATTGAGGAGAATTGTATGATTTTTTCGGGGAGAATGATACACTCTTTCTTGTGTAAGGAGCTGATGAATTGCAAGAAACATGAGATGAGGTTCATCTTTGCGAAGAGGCTTTTTCATTTTTCACTGCAGGAATACCATGCTGTCATTGGCATGAAAGTGAAACAAGAAAAAAAAGTGAGCTAGTGAAATGAAAGATGATTTGGGTTTTTGGAGAAATATCTTAAAGACATGTGAGAAGATCAACTTGAAGAGTATAAAATAAAAGCATTTGGAACAAAGCAACACGTGGACTCGGATTTGATAAGATGAGGCTGATTTATATGTGTTATAATGGGTGTGGTGATGGGGAGGGATGAGAAGGTGAACATCCCACATCCCTACATCAAGTTTGCTATGAATTTTTAGAAGCTTCAGATGCACCCGTGGGGCCTTGAATCCTTTGATTTCCTGTTGGGTTTGATTGATAAAACAAGGATTAAATTGGTGCAGAAGGAGGGGTACTTGATGAAAGAATTCTTGTTTGCTTTCCAGATTTGTATTATGGAAGTTATTAATGCTTCTGAAGAGATATGTGGCCAAAAAGTGGATGCCAACTTTGTAGGTCCTAGGTGTGGTAGTTGGATAGGATGTTCCAAATGTTCTTATGAAGACATCATTGGCATTGAAACTCTATTCCCATAGAAGGTAAAGTAGGGATTTTGTTCTAATAAACAATGTTATGCTTATCTTGTTTGCTTTACTAATGATTTGGTTGTTTGTCTTGTAGGGGATTTTGTATTCAGTCATAGAATTCACAGAGATGGAGTCGTCCTTTTGTCTAACGAGTTTGTAAGGAAGTATGAGAAGAAAGATGAAAAAGTGGATCATTTTTTTGATATGCTCGGCAGAAAATATGACTGGAGCAACTACGAGTGGGGAGTTGTAGAAGCTATATGCTCTGAAATGAAGGAAGCTGATGAAGAATAAGTAGAGGCAGAACCTGAAACTAAGATTGGTGAGAAGACGAATGTTGCAAGGGATGTGGGCGGCTCGGTTACCGTCTCGGGAACAACCAAGAGAAAGATTAAGGACCAAGGTGCAGAGGCGAGGATGAAAATGTTGTGCCATCTTGCTGCATCAAATAATGAGAGAATTAATTCCGATATGAAGAAGTTTCTGGAAGGTTTGATCCATGCTTCTCTGACTTCGTTTGAGGAGAATTTCAGTAAGCAATTCACATATAGATTGGACAAGTTTGAGAGAGATGTTACAAACATGATGGGGAAAATGGAGAGAGATATTAAACAGCTCAAGGCAGAATCCACATTGAGTGAATTGGCTGCGAAGATTGATCAAGAAACCACTCCTAGCAAGTGAAAGCTCCATTGAAGAAAAAAGTAACCACTAATAGAAAGCGTTAGACATGATGAACTTGGAAATTAAATAGGCGGTTGGAAGTAGGATTTTGGAGATATGTTGTTGGAATTAAGATGACAACAACATACTTTGTTTGTGTATATGTAGTAGTTGTATATCTGTATTTGAGGAATATTGTATTATATGTAATGAATTTTTAGATATGTACCTGAGAAATGTTTTTATGTCTGTAATATTGTTATTTGGTTATGTTATATAAATTTTATGCTTGTATTATATGCTGCACTTTTATGATGGTCATACTTGGCTTCTTATATCCTTATTTGTTTGTCCATGAATAGGTTGGAAAAAGAAAGATTTAAACATTGATGATTTGTTTGTCAATTTACCTCAAGTAAACTTGACTCAATCATCACATTAATTTTGAGATGGGTATACAAGTTACTTGGAAAGTTGCATGAAGGATCTTTCACAATATACATTTGTTAAAGGTTTTGATCTTTCTCAAGGTAATGCCGAAGATCCATTGGAATGGTTGTCTCCAAAAACATCATTCAAGATGTCAACACGACAATTAGATGACAAAAAAATTGCTCAAGCTGGTGAAGCAGAGCCTGATAGAAAGTTGGTGTTTATGCTTGAAAAACTTCAGAATTGACAAGATACACGAATACAAGTTAATCATTTCTGTGTTTCATTTTATGATCATTGTATTTTGATTACAGAGCTATACAAACTGGTCCATCTATTTTAAATGAGGAAATAACTGATCGTATTATGAGTACAAGCAATGGCTTCACAACCACGTAAGCATTCAACTACTAACTTATGTTAATTGTTAGCTATTATATAACATGTCTACTATCACTGCGACGTTTTGTAGGAGATTGATGCCATGATTTTCATATTCCGGAAAAAGAACAATACTGCGACGATGGAAATTGGATTGTGTTGCTTTCATGACATTCGTGTTCAACGACCTCATTAGCAGAGGATACAAAAATTTATTGAAGGCTAAGAAGAAGTAGCACATGGATAAGTTACTGTATTATGGAAAATGTGAGCTGCCTTCTCATGGAAGAACACGAAAATTGTGATAATTGACCTAGGCATAATCCAATGACTGCGATTGACCTAGGCATATCGAATTGTGGTAATTAACCTAGGCATAATCCAATGACTGCGATTGACCTAGGAATAACAAGTCAATCGCAGTCATTGGATTATGGTATGCATGAGTTTTGTGAATAAGCATATCGAAGTGTTTGATTTTGGGGGTAAAAAAGCACAAGGAAGTGGAAGCATTCACTTTCCTTGTTCCTCGGATTGTGAAGGTCGTTCAGTCATGGAGTATTGAGAAGCATCTCAACATCACTCCCTACTATGTTTCCTATGTCACTTTTTGTGGTATTAACCGAAGTGGTAATGATTGTGGTGTGTACACTATATAGCACATCGAATGTCACTTGCTTGGGTTGGAGTTGTCATTGGTGGATGATGATAACATCAAGGGAGCTCGGATTAAGATTTTGTTAGATTTATGGAAAGCAGCTACTGATCTAGAGTTGATTGAGAGGATATCAAAGTATGAACGTCCTAAGTCTAAGCTTTCAAAGTGTGGTGAGATTATCTAAATTTTATGTTTTATGATTAGAAGTGATTTTTAAGAGTGACATTTTGATGTAAGTTTTAGATATGCTTTTAGGAACAAGAATGATAGAATGCTTAACTTTATTGTTTTTTGTTTTACAATGCTTAATCTCGGATCTATATTGTATTGATGTAATGATTTGTTCATGTTTTATGAAGATTTCATATCTATGTATATTAATCGTTTAACAGTGTATTTGTTAAACGATGCCCTAAAACTAGTCCTAAATTTCTATCGCTAAGTTGTATCGAGTGAGATTAAATGAGCCCTTAAAACATACCCCAACCTTCCCTTATCCCTAAATGAGCCTCTAACTAAAACTAAACCCTAAATAGACCCTAAAATTCCTTTAAAACCTAAACGAGACCCTAACTAAAACTAAACCAAACCGTAGCGTTAAACTAAGCTTGACGAAAAACTATACAACCCTAAAATCGTCCCTAAAGTTTTCTATAGACACTAGAGTTATAAAATATATTTCTTAATTCTCTTCCATGAGTTAATACTCTTAAAAATCTTTCTCTTAGCCGTCGGTATTCCGTCGTTATTTCCCTTTTTTTTTGCAACTATCTTTTTTTATCGAGATTCTATTGGTATTTTGTCAGGATCACCAAACGGAATTCCGATGACATTATTCCGTCGGGAAAGACCGATGGAATTCCGACGACTTTGACCAATCTTATTTCTGATAGTTTTTCGTCGGATCGGTCGAGTTTTGCGGACAGAATTTTTTCGGTTGGTGTTTCCATAGGGAAATTACCTATTTTGTTGTAGTGTTGATACAAATATTCATTTATATTTAATATTTTAAAGCAAAGATATTTTATCTCTTAAAATATTATTCATGAATTTTTCATGTGTGTTTTTAACCATTGTTTAGAAAATTTATTAAATGTGGTTTTATTTAACTAATAATATCCAAAAATATTAAATTATTAATTAAAAATCTAATCATTATATTATCAATTATAGGTATCCCACAATAAAACTTAAATATTATTATATGTTTAATATTTGGGTTTTTGCATATATGACTCAAAACTCAAAATCAAACACAAAACTAATCCATGTTTTTTTTTTGAAATTTTCATTTGCCTTATTCACTCCAAAAGTTTGGATTATTCACGGAAATGCATTACATTTTTTTCTTTCCGAAAATTAGTATCTTACTCTATCATCCTCATCTTCGTCAAGTATTTATAATAATGTCATTGCCATCAATATATCAACCACCATGAACAAACAATTTGAAGCTCTTAATACATCTAATCAAATTTACACTCATTCTATTTCATTTTTTATGAATTAAAAGCAATATTTCTTTCACTTTCTCTCTATATTCATCCCAAAAAACTCAAGATTTGGATTCTAATATTTTCATGGTTCATAGAGCCATTCAAGCTTACGATTCTTGGTGGGTCGCTTTCATTTAAGTTTCTGTGTGCTTGGAGAAGACTTTTGTGTGCTAAAGAAATTATCTCACTAATTTAAGGTATTTAATTGATTTTTTTTTCAAATCGTTTTCGTCAAGAAGACTTCCATGTAAGTTTTCTGACTGTAGAAGACTTACAAATAAGTCTTCTGGTCAATGCAAATGTTAGTTTTGCAGTTGACTTTTATATGTGTTGTTAGAGACGACTTATTTGGAAGTTTTTCACTTTAAAACCTCCTGGTAAGTCGTCTAGGATAAGCAAATTAGTTTTGTATTTGACCAAATTGTGTCAGAAATTTGATTTTTTCTAGACGACAACCTAAAAAAATAAAACTTAAATATTTAATTTTTACTAGACTACATTATAGGTTAATTGCAATTGAAAAATAAAACTTAAATATTTAATTTTAATTAGACGACCTACATTATTTCTTCCGGGAGACGACTTACACGGAATTCTTTAGAGAGATGACTTACACGGAAGTCTTCCAGATTTTTTTTTCCGATTCAGGTCAAACCTTGGATATCACAAAATACTTCCATCTAAGGCGTCTGACAAAAGACATACACGTAGGTCGTCTAGTTAAAATTAAATATTTAAGTTTTATTTTTTAATTGCAAAAGTAACATGAGATGACTTACATATAAGTCGTCTAGTAAAATAAAATATTTAAGTTTTATTTTTCAGCTAGACGACTTAAGTCATCTAGGAAAAATCAAATTTCTAACACATTTTGGTTAAATATAAAACTATATTATTTTTTTCTAGACGACTTAACAGGAGGTATTCTCGTATTTTCGAGATTTTTTTTGAAAACAGAAGTAAGCCAATATTTACAAAGGAAGCCTTCCAAAGAAGTCTGGTAGAGTAGACTTTTTTGAACGTCTTCCTTTGTAAAATTTTAATTGCAAAAATTACCTAACTGACGACTTCTTAGATGTCTAAATAATATACATTGAAGTTTTCTACGTCAATGTTTAAAAAAATTTCATTTTCTATATAAATATTAAGACTATTTACATTTTCTTGTCAACTCATGTATATTATTTATTATTAGGGCTACTGAATGAAATTTATAACTTAATTGGGGATATTTATGAGGTTATCAACATTCATGTTTATTAAAATTTTCTAGCTAACAAGAGAAGACTTCCGGGTTGAAATTTTCTCGGTTGAAGTTTTTGAAGTTGATGTTCTATATTTACTAATGTGTTTTAATTTGAATTTTTCAGATGATGTGTCAGTTACTTGTAGTGCATGGAGAATGGTTGTTGAAATATTACATCTACTAACATCGAATTAATCAATATTTATAGTAAAATTTAAATAATAAA